>NQII01007043.1:0-15779 GCA_002778355.1 Clitarchus hookeri | reverse complement strand
ACGGGGCTGCGGCAGGTCTCTACGCTGCAGAAACAGGCACTGGCGCCTGTGGCAGGCTGTCCGTCTCTAGGGAAACACCAGCACTGCCTAACAACTGCCGCTCTCTCTCTCTCTCTTGTGTTTCAGATGCCTGCTGGGCGTGCTCAGTGGCGAACCCAACATTACATCAGAGGCGTGCGTGATTACTTCAAATTCCCTTGTTAAAAATAAAGCCCAGTCACTACCTCAAAATTGCATGCTACTTTGCAATTATTTTATGTTGAGATGTTTTTATGGTATGCATGCCAACTCCCCCCCCCCCTTACACTTCTTATATTAAGCTAGGGAGTATGCATGGGAGGTAGATAAGTGTCGCCCCAATTGTTAACCCAATACCAAGAAGTCATGATTCACGTGTCCTGTAGTTGGAATATTTCTTGCATGCCTAGGCGTATGGGGATTTGCCCTAAGACGCCCTTCTGCTCCAGCCTTCCTTCAACCACGACTCCTCACTTTGTAGTAGGGTACGTTATGAGATAATAGAATTAAATTTCGACTAAGACAAATATTTTTTTCGTTGAAAGTGTTTATATTTACTTACAAACTTTTCATATAAATGTTTAATTAACTATTTTATTTTATTTGTAAGTGCTGCAAATTGAGTCGGTCATTATTGATAACCTTATGAGCCATGTTACAAAAGGAAATAAAGAAACTCTCAGATTAACGAAATGAAAAAAAAGCATAATCACGCAATTACGGCTTGATTTAAAAATCAATTAAGCTGCTCCCAGAACCGGTTAACCTAAATATACTAATAAAAATTAAAAACAAAGACTTTTTGGGAAAATATTATAAAACCACGATTGTGCCACTGTACCCCAATAACTGTCAGGTGTGTTCATCTGCTACGAAATTGCAGTTACCAGTACGAGCAAATATACTATATTTCCATATAAACGATGGAAATAATAAGCATAAATCATGTACCTAGTAACTGAATTCCTCGTCTCGTGATAATGGCGTGGCGTAGAGCTGCGATGCCATGGCTTTATTTAGTCAAGATTT
Source organism: Clitarchus hookeri (assembly GCA_002778355.1). Classification (NCBI taxonomy): domain Eukaryota; kingdom Metazoa; phylum Arthropoda; class Insecta; order Phasmatodea; family Phasmatidae; genus Clitarchus; species Clitarchus hookeri. The sequence goes on along the minus strand of NQII01007043.1, from coordinate 14,732 downwards.
CTATTTATTATGGTATTTCGGAATAAAATTATGAATTCTAATCTTAACATCAACAAGGCTCAAAATTCCTTTCAGAATACTGATTTGATAGCAATACTCACTTTGGTATTATTCTATAAAAATAGCGGTTTTTTAAAATCTTGAATGAAATGTACAGTGAATTAAAAAAAAAACCTAATAAAATTTTATTTCTTACCTCTGCAGATGAAATTTCTCTCTGTTGAAAAGGCATGTAAAGCATATGTATCTCGTCTCTCAAAATTGTAATTATTTGGCGGTTCGTGTAGGCTAATTTATAATACATAAAGATTTTATGGTTGGTTAGCTCCGTGATCAGAACTTCAAATGTTCGTGCCGTCCCGCAGTTCATCTGGGCGAGTAAAGCACAAGATGTGCCTATAAAAATAATTATGTAAGTTAAGTGCAAAAAACAGACACAGGAAATTAAGGAGTAATTTTTAGTCTACTTTCCGAAGGAAAGAAAGGCTTATAAGAGCACTTTCCTGCCTGTGTGTCCGTGTATAGGTGTGTATAGGTGTGTGTATATATGTGTGTACGTATGTGTGTCTGTGCCATTTCTTATAAGGACACCTGACTTTGATAGCTTTGGACCACAACGGGCACTTACTTGGAAAATGGCGGCCATTAAAATTTTTAGGGTGATCTGCAATATCTCGGCAACCATTCAACCGATTTACACCGAATTTTTCATGATGGCAGAGCATCATGTGAACATTAAATTTTGAAATATAAATTGATGTTAGTCCGCCGTTTTGGAAGATAGAACAAATTGAAAACAATAACATTTAACATTATATTTCGGAAACTATCAAAGCAATTCTCACCAAATTTGGAATGTAAGTATGTAATACTATTACAGACCAGGTAAACTTAAGTAATTAAGCTTGATTAGTTACTTATTTTCAAAATGGCGGCCATACAAATGTTGTATGGTTATTTGGTATATCTACTATACCGTTTAACCAATTACAAGCATTATATATGCCAACACATAGCTACTTTTATCAACTATTTTGTAAGATAGCGCCACACGAATAAGCAAAGTTTTTTTGTTATATCTCGGGAAACAATTGACAGATATATACCAAATTTGACTAACAAGTAGTACTGTGGCATATGATGTAAAAGTGTATGTTTTAAGCACTTAAGACACTTATTTTCAGAATTGTGGTCATAAGCCATTTTAGCTTAGAATGCTATATCGTCGAAATTATGTAATAATTTGCAACGTATGTGTATGATGGCAGTATATATAAGAAAGATCAACTGTATCTCCAGTAAGCATATTTTGTTCGCCATTTTGTAAGATAGTGCCACACAAGTAAATACAAATTTTATGATATATCTCGAGAACCAATTAACTGATTCCTATCTAATTTGGCAGATTAGTAGAACTGCGCAAATTACGTAAAATTGAATGTTTTATGTACAGCACACATTTATTTTCAAAATGCTGGATGTGTAGCCATTTTAGCTTATAATGCTATATCGTCAAAACCATGTAATCAATTCCAACTAAATTTTGATGCAGGAAGTATATATAACAACTATCAACTGTGTCTGCACGGAGCATACTTTGTCAATTTTTTTCATGTGGCATATCTTACAAAATGACAAAGTTTTTTGTAATATCTGGGGAAATAATGACATAATCCTACCAAATTTGCCAAACATTTTGCACCGCAGCAGGTGGTGTAAAATGCTATGTTTTAAGTAAGTGAGGCAATTATTTTCAAAATGGTGGCTGTATGAATATTTTAGCTTAGTATATATTATTAACGAAACAAATTCCAACTTAACTCTGTATGCTGTGAAAAATGCAACACAAAGAAGGATATATGTGATTTAAATGAACTTTATACGGCAGATTAGGTACTTGACAATATACAATTGATTAGGAGTACAGGACTGTAAATATCTCTGTCCTTGAGAATGCAGTATGGTGTGAAGACCCCACATGCTGCAATAAGAGACCCTAAATGTCGTGGAATGGAATCAAAGAGGACTTGGATATGTTCCCTGCACGCGGTTTGTATGCAAGACCACAAAGCATCAACATGGTTGTTGGTGGACCGTTACGATTAAGTCGCTGACTTACCATATCCAAGACTTGTTCGATGGGTGAAATGTCAGGTGAACGTGCAGGTTAGGGAAGCAGTGGTACCCATCGTTCATTGAAGAAGGCTTGCATATTCCTTGCCATATGTGGCCGGGTATTATCCTGCTGAAATATGGCACGGTGAGTTGCCTGAAGGCGGGGCAGTACCTCGGGATCTAAAACCCCCCTGATGTAGCGGTTTCTGTTCATATTGCCCTCAATATGTAGGAGTCGAGATCGCATGTTGGATCCAATGGCGCCCCAAACCATCACACTTGGCGTTTGTCCACTATGCCGCTCAACAATACAGGCTNCCTTAAATCATCACACTTGGAGTTAGTCCGCTATGTCGCTCTACAATACAGGTTTCCAGATTGCGGTCACCACGGTAGCGTCTAACACATATGCGGCCATCACTGTAGGACGGGTTGAAGTGAGACTCGTCCTACATTTTGCCACTACATTTTGCCACTCAGCACGTCAGCGACGGTGTTAACGTGCCCATTGCAGTCTGAGGCGTTTGTAGTTTCTAGACAATGGAAGACGGCGCAATAGCATGCGTGCCACCAGTCCAGCCCGCAGCAGATGGCGTCGAACCGTCGACGCAGACAGGTCCACACCCGTTGCAGTGCTTCAGTGTCGAGCCAACACTATGGACGAGGCTGTACGGTCCGTTACGGCCATGCGGACAAGGTGGCGGTCATCCCGTGCTGTGGTCACATTGCGTGGTCCAGTACCCGCTCGTCACTGCATACGACCCTCTGCTATCCACAGGTTCTACACACGCATCACTGTCGTAGCAGCATGCTCTGTACGAGTTGAAATGTCGCGGTTTGACAACCCCGTTTCCCGGAGACCGATCATTCTGACCCGTTCGAACTCACTCACATGTTGATATGGCACCCTTTGACGTCGATGAAGTATACTGACACTTGCTTTCACTTCGTTTGACGGCTCTTCACTGACTGAGCTTGGCGTAACACTCACCTTTCCGGTCACACAAGAGGGCGCTGCTGGGCCTACGTCTACGCCATCTCTCTGCAGTCGTAATCACTTATTGCTGGTACACTGTTCTACACATCCTTCGTGTTTGGATTCATTCGGCGTATTATTTATGGGTCTTGCCATTTTCACAAACTATAGTGTACGTAACTTTTTTGTCCTTCGCTCATACAGATCATCACATGAAAAATATGGAGGTTTTATGCCATATCTCAGAGACCAATCAACCTATTTTCACCAAATTATTTACACAAGTAGCGCTATGGTATACCATGAAAACTTACATGTTTTAAGTGGCTCAGTCACTTATTTTTCAAATGACGACCCTGAAAATATTTTAGGTTAGCTAACCGCATCATTCGAAACATTAAACTGATTAAATTGGAAGTTGAAGCTCGAATCCAACCTCCGTAATGCAGTTGATTGCACACTAGCTTGTGGTCAGAGATTTTCTGGGTTCAAGTCCCGGTAAGGCACGTGTGCATTTGTAATTAAATTACTACTGTTGCATATGTTTCTGGTTTCATCTCTAATGATATTGCTTTCAACGAGACGACAAGTACTACCTACCAACTCAGATTTTAAGATATTATTTAATTATTAATTGCACCCATGTTGAGGAAGGTAGGCTTATTAGTTATATCAGTAACTTCTTGTTAGTTACGTATGCTTATTTACATATATATATATATATATATAATATATTGTACACAATAATTGTACCTAAACATGCAAAACAACTCTAATCGATTTTGTTNGGGGGGGGAATTGACATTGCTGTGCAAACAACGAAAAGTGATAAAACATAAAGTTTGAGAACAGTTATGATATTTTCTTTACTCTCCTACTCCAGGTGCTATTGAGGAAACTAGGTGTATGTTAAAGAAATTCACCGAAATTTGTTTTGAAAAAAAAAAATGAACGCCTACTCTTTGCCGTCAGCACGAATCTTAACTACGACCTTCCAAACACGAGTTGGGCACATTTAACATGATCTATCGTCTCTGTATAGCTACCTAACTTTTCTGAGGCCTTTTGACCTTGCATTTTCAACCTGATCACTACGTATCATTCCGTCCCATGTTAACAAAATGTACACGAGACTAGGAAAAAAAATCACCACAAAGAAAATAATGCATTGTATTTGGGCACTGGACTGAAAATAAAAAATTAATCATTTTTGTACACGGCAATGATAAGTGCTTCTAACCGCTTTACATATAAGAACTTTAATATGTTATTGATAAACTTATACTTTGCCAGATACGCGCCATGATTCAATGAAATAGTATTTTACACAAGAATGATGGCAAAGTCGTTCAGCCGCACCTCTGCAAGGCAGTGCGAGCGCAGCTGTTGTAGTGTTTGTTGCATCTCCACTGAAAGCAGACAACAGACCAGACACTAAATGAAGAGCCAATATTATTTCAGAACTAAGTAAGTAATATGGTGTTGATTTAATTAAATACGGTGCTGCTGCACTGAGACATTCACACGTTAAAACGACAAGTGCACTTTAAATACGGCAAATTTTGTTTCCTACGTTTATTAGCTTTATTATTTACGTATGTTAGATTCACTTCTGGATACATTCACAGGCATTTACTTTGAGTGTCGCGAAACCTCGCTTCAGTATAAACAAACGTACCACTTTAAATAGAGAATTGTCGCAAGCAGCAGTTTTTCAGAAGAACCTGCAGCGCTGCAGTAGCACTTATCCCGCTAAAAGCGTANTAGAGAATTGTCGCAAGCAGCAGTTTTTCAGAAGAACCTGCAGCGCTGCAGTAGCACTTATCCCGCTAAAAGCGTAAATAAAGAGGTACTTGATGTTAACGCAAGTGCAAAATGTACGTGACTCATGACTTTTCCCCGGATTTTCGCGTGTGGGAATCGCGCCGGACGATGCAGCTGGTCGGCGGGTTTTCTTGGGGATCTCCCGTTCCCCCCGCCTCTTCATTTCGGCGCTGCTCCATACTCACCTCAATCACCCTCATCGGCTCTCCAGACCTGCTATTAATAGCCGCCCAAATCTCTTCACTCATGACCCCCTTTTTTTATTTTTTATTAATTTTATTTTAAGGAAACACCAATGTGTTGAAAATTGTGTGAGATTTTTTTTAAAGATTAGAATTAAAAAGATTGGCGATTGCGTGAATAAATTATAATACGCTCTGTGAGGGAACTCCATGCCGTTATACGTGGATTTATTTTTAAATAGTTTGCTACTAGTTTTAAGGTGTGTACCTCAGNGTGAGGGAACTCCATGCCGTTATACGTGGATTTATTTTTAAATAGTTTGCTACTAGTTTTAAGGTGTGTACCTCAGTTTAGGAGGCATACACATTAATTGTGAAGAGAATTTCCATTTTTAGAATATTGCAATGTAAAAGTTAATATTGTCATCACAAAACTGAAAATTAAATAGATAATATTTCCTTCTGTGTTGAAACACTGCCAGTAAAAACTTCATTCGGTCACGCCCAAGGGACGAAAAACATTATACAGCATGTTCTCGTTAACTCGTTGCCTACCTCCGAGGTATTAGAAGGCCACCCTTATATCTGGGGTCTGTTTTATCGCAAGCGGAGCAGATTACTGTTACAAGTCGACGTTTATTGTACATTTGGACACGGTGATTAATAATTCATCGTCTAATTTAGCAAGTACTCAATGCTACAACATGTACTGCGATGCGAGTATAGTAAACCCTATTTTATTTCTGACTGGGACGTTATTTACAATTACTTACCTTTCAGAGGTTGAAACACAAGCCAACAAAAACATATTTTGTGAAAATTTTTTAAATAAATGTAGCTGAATCTTATGTATTTAGGTGCTGAAACCGAATCTGGCATCAGTTTTTTTGTATCACCCACAGTTCTCTCACAATATACATTTGTATACCATTATGTAAAAGAACAGCTTTTAAGCTAGTTTTTGATGAGTCTATAAAAAGCCTCCATTCTTCATTGTTGTACTCAATTCCAAATTCATTCATTAGACCAACAATATCATGGCAGTACACCAAATCCTGTTATTGCTTAAAAAAACTTAGGGAATTGTTGATCTCTTGTTCTTATTGATAAATAGATGCTCCAGGTGCCAACAAATGTTTTTCTTTTAGCCTAGAACCAAGCAATTCAGTTTTCTCTTTAGTCAAACCCAAATCTCTTACCAAATAATTTAACTCAGTCTGTGTAAACAACTGAGGTTCTAGATTTTCTGGAGAGCATTGAAACTCATCATCATCCGGTTTACTTTCATCAGATTCAGTTTCACTAGACTGATAAAGTAAAACGTCATCAATAGCCTGTGGGGACAGGAAGTCCCGGACCATGACCGACTGGCCTAATAGCTGAAGGAAGATTAGGGTAGACAATCACTTTCTTATTTTTGGAGTTATATCCAGTAACATCAATGCTACAAAAATAACAATCGTCTGAATGATGTTTTGGTTCTCTCCATATCATGGGCACTGCACATCTAAAAGCTGTCTTTTCTTTTTTTGACCATTTTCTAAAGTCTTCAACACAAACATAGCATACCTTGTGTGGAGCCCAAGGTTTTTCATGATCACTGAGTTTTATTCCAAAATATACCAAGTACACTTTTTTTTAACAAACTCTGTAATGTTTCTTTGATGTTTTTTAATTACAAACTCGCCACATATATAACAAAAACTGATAGGAAAGTGTTTACAACCACGGTTAGCCATACTTAGAGTACATGGGCAAAAAGCTGAAAAGTGAGGTTGTGTTGACTGAAAGAAAACAAACAGTCGTACCACCACTGCCAACCTAATTTCATTTAGATTTACTGTATGTTTTAGTATATTAATAATGTATATCAAGTATATAAAAATGTATATAAATGCACATCAAAAATATAAATAAATTATATAAAAATGCACAGATATTAGATAAAAAATGATTTTCTCACATTTAGTATATTCAAATGTGAAAAAATGGTGGGTGTTATGACTTTTTTATTGTGATTTTCGGACTCAGCACACCAAAAAACATAAGAATCCGGCAAAATCATTAAAACAGTATTTTTTTTATCGTTGGCCTGTGTAATCTTCCATTGCTACTACGTTGTGAAAAATTTCTGATGTTATACTTCTTTTAGCAAGTTGAGGGTAAAAGTTTAGTGTGCAACGGAAGTTGCGCGCGCACAGTGTAACGAAATTTGACAGTGAACGTCTAGCTATATACAAGCGCAAGGTATACAAATATTTGAGGTTATGTGCGTATAGTCTGTGCCGTAAAAAATTTGTTAGTAACAAAAATTGTACAATAAATTTTTTTAAGTGTTCAAGTATTTGACGTTATGCGCGTATCGTCTAACCGTATACGAGTACAAACGCAAGGTACACAACATAGCACGTCGGTATATTTAAAACCGACAGAAAATCAGTTCATGTAATGAGAACATTGAAAAATATTTTTTATATTGGTAATTCATTGTGAATATATATCTTATTAATTAATTTTACTTACATTGTGCCGTGAAAAATTTATTAGTGACAATAATTGTATGGTAAAATTTTGAAAGTGTTTTCAAGTATTTGAGGTTATGTGCGAAAATGGTATTTTAGTCACGCCAAAGAAGAATAACTTCTAACGCACGTACATAATTTTTAATCTCTAATTGTTTCAGAAATTTTTACAACTAAATACTTATCATCTTCCCATTTTAGGTGGCGAATAATGACCTTGAAAATCACTATAGGCCACAAGTTGTTAAAATATTTCATACATTATGTTTCATATATGAATCGGTTCCTAACCATTGTAACACATGGGAACATGCTGTATAGGCATTCTGTACCATCCCTCGGAGGCCCAGTTGGTGTCGTTGAAACTTTCGCCTCCCACCAGGGTAAACATACTGGGATTCCCGAAAGAGACGTCGCAGATTTTCTTACTTGAAAAATGGGGCAGACATTGCGGGATGATTTGCTTTCTCCATCATGCATTCCCTCGTTTCTCCATCCCCACATTTTCACCACCCCTTATCGGCGATAAAAACATCTCCGTTACTCTCTCCTGCCCAGTGCCACCTGAACGAAAACTATTTTTTTTTGTTAAGCTGAAAGTTTATGTTTACATGCACACAAACACACCCACTATGCCTACATTTCTAAACGAAAGGCGTGTTTATGAAGACTTTATTTCCCAAGAATGAATTGCATAGGTTTCACATAGGTCTACAAATGTGCATTTTTACAAAGCTCTTTAATTAATATTTTATGCATTTTGAAATGATTGAATTAAATTAGTTTTTGTTATTTTTGAGATTTTTTAAAATTATAATTGTGAATTATGGGTTTTACTGTCTCAGTTATCACGATATGGTACAAAAGGTCCTCTTTTATCATTTTACTGGCAGTAATGTGATTACCGTTATTTCCTCACGCAAATTTCACATGTCAGTATTATATTGTATAGACCATTCACGGTTAATTCACACTGTTCTGAAGCCCTGCTAACGTTATACTTCCAGGATATTCCTCCGCCTCATGCAAACAAAGTTTAAGAGAGTCTAGAAAATTACACCAAAGGGACAGCGCACCGCATTCGTGCGCACTCAGTGTAATATAATTTTGCGTAAGAACTAGTTCTTACTAGGCATTACGAACACACCTGTTTTCTTTTTACTTTTTATTCATATTAATTATACATGAAATATTATAATTTATAGATAAGATCAATTTAACAGAAAATAAGGTACTTTTATTTTAATACACGTATACAACACTAGTGATACATGGCTAAGAAACAACGAAGCCCGTCATACATGAAGTGATTTTTTAAAGTTTGATTCGAAAAGTGCGAAACAACTGCGAATATACCATAACCTTTTTACGATAGCAAAATTACTCGCACAGAGTACTTTTGGTCAGGTCAAACGAGACGTCCGCGTCCCCAGTACTCGGACTCTCCAACAATTCCTGACCCAACAAATAAATGAATGACGGCATCAGTGATGGGAATATTTGGAGTAGCTCCCATCGGTCGTCTTGAAATTATGGTTCCCGAAACTTTTGCATGCACTCGATGACTAGTCAGAATGTGTTTGCACAGTTAAAAAACTAAAATTAAAGGCAGTTCACTGTTCACAAAAGTGATCACTTTTGAAATCAGCATTTGAAACATGTCACTGTCCCTAGATACATATATTTTAACAGGCACAATATCTAGCATGCGCCCAGTAAAGTTGGTGATGACGGAGAAAAAGTAGTCCCATGTCTTAACGTTGAATTAAAAGTGCTAGAAAAACATTTGTTGATACTGAAATGATTTCATTTTCTTTTTGTTTTTCTAAATATTTTTAAGTGTAAAAAATAGCAAATTTGTAAAACATTTACATTTCTAACAATTTCACAATTTAACTTGACCGACGCATGAATAAAGTGATCAGGCCCATGGCAATGTTAAATTTGCATATGGTGGAAGGATACCATGTGATCCGAGAAGTAGATCGTAAGCAGGTCTTTCAAAAGTGCTCAGTTTACCATGAACAGCCTATAAAAATTTCAGTATTAAGTGTACACAACACGTATTTCCCTGTTTAAGTTCGGCCGAAAAAAAAACATCCATCTTAATTTATTGCATATCTAAAAATCAAAACGGAAAATAGCTACGTTTTTTGTCTTCGGCAGTATTTTTATTAACAGCTCACCAATAAAAATTAATATTAAATAGCAATCAGTTGTCTACATATCACGGAGTGGACTCGGATTGGACTCGACTTAGACTTAACATGGAAATAATTTCATCTGTTTACAAAAGAATTTCAAACTTTCATTTTATATTCAAACGAAATCGAAGGCGACCTGAAAAGATGGGGAGATATAAATTTGATGATAATTAGAACCAAAGAGGAAACTACTCACTAAATGCTATGCTAAAATTAAAATAACGTGATTACGTTTTTGATACATTCTATTCTTCTAGTTTGTAAATGTTGGTGTACTAATTCGGCTTCAAATATTCTCGCTTGTTTTTAACAACTAAACGTCTGCATGTTGCGAAAAATAACGATCCAACATGATGAAGTCTACTTCTTGTATGATTTTGTTTCTTCAGTAGAGGTACTGGCCTACAGATTTAGTCTACTAAAATACAGGTGGGTGTAGCGCTGTAGATGTGTGACATATTTCACATTATAGCTTTAGGACTTAGGTGCACTTTATGTGGAAAACGACGTCGCCACCTGCTTTGACATTTCACAATTCAGGATGTGGTCATAATGACATCCAAGCGTCGTTCTTACCTGAAGCAAGTTCAGCGCATAGAAACACTAGTTAATTTTTTTTTATTACTATTAAGGAATGTGAGGTGGAAGGGGTTGGTTTTCAGCTAAGGAATATTACGAGGAAGAAAAAACGGAAACCTAAGACTTAACACTATCCAACGAGAATCTTCGTCCTAAGAAGTTCCCATGTGTACTGTCTGTATTTTCTGGAATATTAAACACATAATATAGAATAAATGTTTTAAACGCAACAGTTTTAACACTATTTTATATTTCATATTTCCGTGGCACATTGTTAACAAATTCCTCAACCTGCAACTATTGATTTTATAAAATCTCTCGCGGTCGCGGTTGAGCTTTGGTCGGACAATTGGCCTCTCACCACTGGGATTCGAGCTCGACACCCGGCAGAGTCCAACCTGTATTTCCACGAATGAGAAACGTGGCGGACGTTGTTTTCCCGTGATAACGTGAAAAGGCAAAATGCAACGACGCCATTGCATTTTGCCGTTGCGCCCCATCGGCGCTACGCCAGCAAAATCTTTCTCTCTCTCTGTGTAGTTTAGTTTGTGTGTTTAAATTACGTTACGGTAGCGTTTGTATGCTTATGCACACATATACGCGCGTGCACGTTTGCTAACACACACACAACACGCTCACACACATTTAAGTATCAGAAAACTGAGACCGGAATAAGTGAGAGAGTGAGCGAGAGAAGAGATTTGGGCGGCTTTTATAATCGAGGTCTTCAAAGCCGTGAGACAGAAATAAAAATAATACATTTCTAGTCTCTGGAATTTTTCTTTTTTCTTCTTTTTTTTACATCTAATCTCACGGTAGGTGGGAGTTGGACAAAACCGGGTGGTCGGGTAAAACAGGGCACCGCTGATATTTCCGCTATAGAATACTGCCCCCTACCTCTGCTCGTATCAGTTAGCACACCTTGCACAGTTACCTCTGGTTATCAGGAGATAGCGCGGTAAATGGCAGCGTCGGGCGTTGACGGTTGAGGAATATGTGTTTTCTGACTGCTGGGGTGTAATTTTTGGCTTCTGTTTGTGTGATAAATTCAGTAAGAAGCAACTGTCAAACTATAACGGTAAGTGGGCATGNGTGTAATTTTTGGCTTCTGTTTGTGTGATAAATTCAGTAAGAAGCAACTGTCAAACTATAACGGTAAGTGGGCATGAAAACAAGTGTTATATGCACTACGAATGCGTGTACGAACCAACACACCTGTTTTACTAGTTTCCTCAGAAACCTTTTTCTTCTGTAGCAAGTCGTAATCTGACAAAGCAGGGTACTGTGCTTANGTGTTTTACTAGTTTCCTCAGAAACCTTTTTCTTCTGTAGCAAGTCGTAATCTGACAAAGCAGGGTACTGTGCTTAGTTGGTTAAAACGGGTTAGTACCCTGTTATATCCAACTGTACCCTGTTATATCAAACCTTCTCTTCATTGTAGCATAAAGATAGACAAGTAGGCTATTCATAATTGTTAAACATAAGTTACAAAACATACTTGATTTGGTTTCAGGCACTGAGCAGTGTATTTTATGTTTGATCTTTTTGTATTTGTCATANAGTTACAAAACATACTTTATTTGGTTTCAGGCACTGAGCAGTGTATTTTATGTTTGATCTTTTTGTATTTGTCATAGAGTGCATCATCATGCCTTACGTTCGTAAAACCGACAGACAGTCTTGGTCTCAAGAGGCTATGAAAAATGCAGTTTCTGAGGTTTTGGCTGCCAGAATGGGATACCTTAAGGCTTCTAAAACGTTCGGCGTCCCACAATCAACTCTTGAAGCGAGGGTGAAGAAAGCAAGAACTGGTTTGTCGCTTGAGGATGCTACTAAGAAAGGTATGTATTTCAAAATTATTAGATGTTATTAAATACAAAAACAAAAAATGTGGCTTCCTTTTAAAAAACATTTATTAAAACACTAATAATAACATTTTATTATATTTAATATTTGTTTTCAAAATAATTAACATAGTTCTATTTAAACCCTTTTGTTTTAGGATTGGGTCGCCACAACAGCCAAAAGAAAACTAAGATATCTGCAACAACTCAGGATGAATCAAATACTTCTGATGAAGATGAGGCAAATGCAGCTTGTATCGTCTGTAATGACTTATATTCTAACTACAAATCAGAAGAAGGGTAGATTAAGTGTGTTGTGTGCGTTAGATGGGCACATGAACAATGTGCAATAATTTACACTGATGATGTTGGACCTAACACATGTGATTATTGCAAATTATAAGTTAATGTAAACTTAATGGCATACAAGTAGGCTATAAACAGTTTAGATGATGTTTGAAATTTAAGCGTGTTATATAACTTGCACTAACACTCAAAGTGTGTAATTACAGGTATTTTCTCTAATAAAATGCACATAAACTGATAATGATGGCAACGGACTTCATAAAAGTGCTGTTTGCAAATGTTTTAAGGGTATAATATAAGAAGCACATGTATGTCATAAATAATGCATAATTATCTTGTAAACACTTTTTGATTATAAGGGTTCTCTCATATCTTAAACCCTGCATTAACATATACGATATTGGTGTACCCAGTTTGGTCAGACTAGCATGATAAAACAGGGTACTTTGCAACATGAGAGAAAAACATTAATTTTTAATTTCTCAATGAATGGGGCTGATTTGTCATACCATCAATATCAATAAGGGCATTGAAGATACTTAGCTGTAAACAATGGATACTCTGGTTTAATATCCAGAGACGTTATGAGCATGTATACACTACGTACAGTGTTTTATCCAACTCTTCCCTACATACTCTTTCCTTCACTGGTGTACAAGAATTGTATACGTGGCGGTTATCCCGGCATTTGGTACATGTGTGGAACTTGTCGATCTTGCCACTTTCAAAAATACACGACAACCGTGATGATACAATGAAACTTGTGGGGTTTTTTTTTTATATTAAATACCTAGAGTTATTTTTTTAACAAAAAATTGTGACAAAATATAATTCTTGCAGACAAGCGTTTTAAAACTGAATTCCCCGCTATTATTTATTGCATTATTATTTTTAATAAGAGTTTTATGACAATATAAATTTATTTAATAAGTTCGATACCGAGATATTACATAGTTTAAAGGGCAAAAATGATACACACATACACACGTACGCACGTACACGCGCGCGCACACACGCGCGCGTACACACACACACAGAAAGAATTAGGGGGAAAGATAGATGTGACGAAGTTTGCAGTAAATGTGCCTTACGCTTCCAGAACTTGGGTGCCGCCTGGTTGAAGGTATTTTTGCGTGTTCTACTCCTAGATGCAGTGGAGCGCTAAGGACGACTCAGGCACGTTTATCTGCATCTCGTAGTCTCTAAGTGCAAGGTACTTAACTGATGCGCAGTTGTTTTTTCTTCGGCGACGCGCCTCTGTGGACCTTCCAGGGAATAATAAAGACACGGATGTTCTATACATATCCATATACCGTTTTCGGCATTTACTTCTGGAATTTCCAAACCTAAAATTGATAGAAGGAAACACTGTTTTACCCATTTTCACATTTGAGAAATACGCTGTTGATAAAAGTCGATTAACTAACAGTTGCTGTAGCTGACTCTCTACTAAACACTTTTGAAATCGTTGTTTAAACTCATCTTTACGCTAACGGTTTATACTTTCACCACTTCTACAAATTAACGTTGCTATGTACCTAACTGTCGGTTTTCGTGATTTTATCAAGTGACACGCGGTGATGTTCAGAAATATGCACACATTTTTGACGTGAATACGTCTTCTAAGCCAAAAAGACACATGGGGTACCAGGACGAAAATGGCGACGAAACGTTTGCAGGGTGATCCATTCCTATACTGTAACTTCGTGTCTAATANTGGGGTACCAGGACGAAAATGGCGACGAAACGTTTGCAGGGTGATCCATTCCTATACTGTAACTTCGTGTCTAATAACACGATTGAAATAAATGCTGTATCTTTCGATCAGGTATATGACTCCGATGTGCGTATGGCCTTAAGATTGCGCCGCGCATGCGCAAGGCTGAGGTGAGGATCCGCGGCGACTGGCGGCGATTTTGGGAGCGGGCGAAAATGTCCCGACAGTAAGTATATCTCGCGACACCGATTTGATNCGCGGCGACTGGCGGCGATTTTGGGAGCGGGCGAAAATGTCCCGACAGTAAGTATATCTCGCGACACCGATTTGATTGCGCTCTGATATTGATGCCAAACGAAATATCTCGTCGATTTAAGCCACAAAAGCAAAGTATTGATTTCATTACTTTCATTTCATTCTCATATCCCAAAGAAAAGATCACCCGCTAAATCAGACGTACTCA
>NQII01007042.1:64148-102476 GCA_002778355.1 Clitarchus hookeri | reverse complement strand
GAGGGGGAGGAAAGAAGAGGGGGAGGAAAGAATATGGGGAGAAAAGTGTAAAGGGGGAGGAGGAGATGAAAGTAGGGGGAGAGAGGAAGAGGGAGATTAAAGGTGTGATGGAGTGGAAGGGGAGAAGGTATGTAGAAGGGGATGATGAAGGTAGGTAGAAGGGGAAGATGAAGGTAGGAAGAAGGGACAGAGAAAGGAAGGTGGATGTTGAAGAGGAAGGGGGAGAGAAGAGAAAGGGGAATGGAGGGGGAGAAGTAATGGTAAATTTAGTTGGGGGGGAAGGGAGAATGGAAGAGGTAGGGAGGGGGAGAGGAACAGGATGGATTGAAAAAATTGTAAAACCAGGGAAACCACATAAAATCACAGTGTAAATTGCAGGATTTTAACACATTATAAACTTGGGAGAAGTGGTGGGACATTAATAATTTGGTGTATTTACGGGGGGAAATGACAGGAGAATGTAAAATCAAGGTTCTGCTGTAACACTGACCATTTTTGGCTATTTTCATCAAGTTTCAAAATAATTTTCAATTAATGTGTTTGAAACTGTTGGGTACTTGCTATGTAAGTTTTAAAATTTGGAACTTTATGTCAAGAGAATAAATTGTAGTNTGTGTTTGAAACTGTTGGGTACTTGCTATGTAAGTTTTAAAATTTGGAACTTTATGTCAAGAGAATAAATTGTAGTTTGAATAATTTGTAGCACCATAAAAATCTCTTTAAAATGTACGATAAATTTTGGTAGTTGACATGTTCTTAATCTGTTTTCTACCATTAATACAATTTCAAAACACCAATTTATTTCGAACTGTTGTTCACCTGAAGAAGTTTAAATTGCAAAGAGAATTTCCAGTGATGTAAAGATCCAATTGCCATCACTCATTTGTGAAAATGTATTTAAAAATTAGTAGCATACACAACGTACTTGTCAAATCATAAACACAAATTTGCATTAGGCTGAAATTCAGGTCACACACTGCAAAATCTCTAATCTGTATATCATGCCAGGTGAAACACTGCTTGGACTTGTAACTTTGTAAATATGGATTTGCCCGAATTTTAGATAAGAAGTAATTTCACGGCAGAACTTAACAGGTTTCTTTTACCGACCTCTTAACACTTGCACGAGACCCATTAAAAATTTCCTGCGCTCCTGACTTGGTACGCGTTCGTTGATTGTCAATGCGGTCTCAAGGGTTGGTGGTCCCAAAGCAACAGGAAGAAGAGACCAGTTCTGTGTTGGGACATCATGGCTGTAACATGAGTTGCATACAACTGCTACGAGTGAGTCGTTTTCTCGCTGAAATTTGTTGTACAGTCCTCTAGTGGCAAATTATTTTTAGTAGTGTTAATTCAGCACAACAAACACAGTACTGTATTCCAACATTATTTGAATGGTGTATATATTTAATAAGATACAGTAGTTGACTGTTGAAAAATAAAGAGATCAACAAGTTTTCACTGCACTTGTTTACATCATGCACACACACAGTATTAGGTACAAGATGAACTGAAATAATTTTAATACACTTCACAAACTACAATGTATTAACTTTAAAACTAAAGAAATTAATTTATTTGCATTATAAAATATTACATTTAAAATGTTCACTTTGTTCATATGACTGTTTATAATTTTTTTAAGTAAAATTCACACAGCACACTTTCAGCAACAGAAACAAACATCACGTGAAACACCACGCAAACTACATTAAGCGGAAGAGCATTTTTCGTTGCATTCGATGCTGCAATTCACCACGCCGTATCATTGTGTGGATAACTTTGTAGATTGCTCGTTCAGGGTATTTCTAGAACAAAATTAATATTGCAATATAGGTTAACTACAGAATACATTAAATATTTTAAGACAAAGGTATGTTTTGTTCTCAAAGAACTACCAAGTAAACGACAAATCATACATTAATTAAATTAAAAGTCCACTGAATTCATTTCTGTGAAGTTGTGTTCAGGAATTAAAATTAGAACTTCAAACCATTAAAAGACCTTCTACAGAAAATAACCAAACATCTCTCAAAAGGAAATACAAAATTCAAGACAACTGCCAAACTTTAAGTAATCAGAAAAAGGGAAATAAAAAGACTGTAAATTATCTGTTCTGCTTTACTACTTAAAACACATCCAATGGGATCAAAAGATTAAAGGATGAACTATACAAATTTTGACTATTTTCATTGCAGCAAATAAAAATAATAACACACATGAAAGTGAAAAAAATTTACAAAAAATTTCCCTTTAATTTATTCCACTGTTTAAATACCAAATAATTCTCCTATATTTATAGCAAGGTGGACAAGTGACAAGTGAACATACTTTCAATTTAATTTAATTGTTAACTTCTACTTTGTTGAATTTTTTTTNTTTTTTTTTTGCAGCATATTATTTTGGATTTTTCACATCCCTATATATGTACCATGCTTGCAAATTACAAGAAAGGTTGTACATTAGTTATTTTTCTCCACACAATTGGAAAAATATGTGGAACTGAAATTAAAATGTTAGCACTCTCATACCAAAGCCAACTTTTCAAAATCCTTTCACAATGGAGTTGGAGATTTTGATCAGCACCTAACATCCAGATCTTGAGCACTGGTGAGGGTAAAATGAGGTGAAGATGAGCAAAGGCGGGGGAAATGAGTGTACCCTGAGATAACCTGCCAGCTAACTGCAACATCCGTTGCATATGAAAATCTGGGGACTCCAACGAAAAGACGCCACAGTGGCCAAGCGTAGAGGTGAGCCAATATGGTTTTTGAGCCTTTTCCGATATTGCCGATACAAACTTACCGATATTGCAGATACCAATACTGATACTGCCTTGACAAGGAAAAGTAACATTTTTTCATGTTTCAAAAAATTAAATCTTTATTTTTAAAACATTTAGTTAAAAAAAATTGAATGGACTTTGTTTTTATTGTTTCAGTGATAGACCAAACTATTAATATAAATAAATATCTAGGAACCACTTACTAGTTAATAATTAAGCATATTTTTAAGACAAAAATGATATAAATTTATGTAAAAAAATGTGTAAGATATGATGCACATATNTCTAAATTGATGTAAAAAAATGTGTAAGATATGATGCACATATGAATTATGCATATAATGTAATTCTAGTATTAACCTACCTTCATTTTCCACAATACTAAATGGTAAAAGGTCTGTGCAAATAATTTTTCCAATGAGACTATTTATTTTCACAGTGCAGGCATGTGATGAAGGATAAGGTTTACTTTTTTCCATTAAATCATACAAGTTATGAAATTTCTGTTTAGACCTGTTTACATCAGGGCTATATGAACATGTAGCCACACAATTGTTATCTGAAATTTGTGAAGTACTCGCAATTATGGCATGGTTAGGCACGTTTTATCTGCCACAAAGTTGTGTTGAGAGTTGTACAACAGGCCTAGGAGGACACTGTTGTAATTTGAAGCTCTTCCACTTCAAAGGGTGCGTACACTAAAGGTGCCGTTTTACGTTTGTGGTACCATTCGACCTCGATGATGTACCACCTCTCAAAACCAAGCAATTGCAAATATTGCAAACAGCCTTGCATTCTAGCGTGTTGGTTGATTAGGGTAAAAAAATTCCACGCGTCGCTCTTTCTTCGAGCCGTATTATTTGTTTTTTGCGGGCGCACGTAAATAATTTCATCACGTTCGCTCCCTAACCTAACACCGTCATATTACTACAGCAACAGCGAACAAACCAACAAAACAAACAAAAAAAAAGCCAAACTGTCGGAATGGCGCCGCTAGGCGGCAGTAATGTGCAGCATGTAACCAACATTGCAAGATTACATAATTTTTTTTTATGCACCGCAGTGTTCGCGATTGGACATGAAACTACTAAGACTAAATATTTATGGAGGTAATCGTAAATATTAATAATTGTTAATATTAAATATGTGTTAGACTGATTAAATGTTAAGTTTTGTTCTTGCAGCAAGTCTGCCTACATAGATAAAATTCAGTAAACACAAATGGTGGCTACTATTGTTTTGTTAACAATCATGCAAAACATGACTAATTTTGCTTTAGAAATAAACACAGCCAGTTAGGTAGTTTAGCAAAAACCAATTTAAAAATAGTTATTATTTTAATAAAGCCAAATAGTGCGCTATTCGACTCCAATTATGGCAAAATGAAAATTGCATCATCTTAGATTCTTAGGGAAAAATTTTGCTTATAATATCGGCGATTTAAACAAGAAATGCGAACAATTCTAATAATTACAATACTGACCGGTTTCGATATATCGGTACCGGTATCCACTCAGCTAGGGCGCCCTAGCTGAGTGGATAGCCTGCTCGTCTCCCACCAAGACAAACCGGGTTCAATCCCCAGCCAGGTCACTCCCGGATTCTTGCATGTGGGAATCGTGCTGGATGATGCTGCTGGCCGGCTGGTTTTCTCAGGGATCTCCCGTTTCCCCAGCACTTTTAATCTGGCGCTGCTCCATTCTCACCTCCATTGCTCTCATTGGCTCTCAGACCTCACTGTTAAGAGCAGTTCAAATCTCTTCACTAGGGTTGTGCGAATGTAACTTTTTTTTCTCATAAAACAAAAACAAAAGATTTGTTATGAAATTTCGTGAAACTGAAACGAAAATGAAAAATAAAGTCATTAGAGCTCAGCCTTAATGAAAGATTAACCAATTTCTTTACATTTTAGCAAGTTATTCATTAGAAAAAATTTGTTGCAAAATCAAACCAAAAAAATTAATGATATGGAGTATTTGCGGCAGTGGGTCTTGCTTACACTTAAAATTTTGTTTTATGTAGTTCTTTCAGTTATAAAATAATGAAAAACAAGATGATTTGAAGGCAAAAATTTTCTTTGCTGGTGCACTAAATGAACATTCATTAAACAGCCGAAAATTCATTGACATGGAAAATTTTCTTTTCATTAGAACTTTCGGTAATCAAATTTCTTACAAAAACAAAAATGAAAGGCGTCATTTTTAATTTTTAGTCCGGTATACCGAATATTCGCACAACCCTACTCTTCACTTACCCCAACGAGGAATTGAACCTGGTTCGCTTTGGTTGGATGCAAGTACCTGTCTGCTTCACGGCTTTCGAGAGAAATAATGAACACAACAGAATGAGAAATTCTTGAGAGTTTTACAAGTGAGGCAGCATGGGGATTCCACAATGATTGTTAGGCNTGAACACAACAGAATGAGAAATTCTTGAGAGTTTTACAAGTGAGGCAGCATGGGGATTCCACAATGATTGTTAGGCAATCACCTCCCACTTCGCCACCCACATTAGGAGAGGAAACTTGGCTGTGCTGAGTATGACAGGACAGTTGAAGCTTATCTCTCCGAGCCACTTCTTTACACATTCACCGACTTCATAGCAATCGACACCCCATGCGCTTGCAAGTCATACATACAAGACTGTAATTTTANTTCCCGCCGACATCACCGGCTTCTTCGTTATGATTGGTCCTAAAATCACAAAACAAATTACTTAAAGGTGTCGGATACCAAATAATGTTAAATTATATATTCGTATCAAATATTCTTTAACTTGTACGTATTGTACGTGATAACGTTTACCTCGAATAAAAATTTTAAACAAAATTTTTTAATTTTTAGCGATTAAAACAGATTGGTTTAGATTTTATGAGGGTAGCAATTTTATGAAGTCATTCTCTGAAACCTGGGCACCTGATAAATTCAGGGGTCTACCGTACAATGTATGATTCCTACCGTATAGCCAATGTACATGTTAGTTATTATTAAAATGCTCAAAGTGAAAACTACACTCATCTCCCACCAATGTGAACCAGGGTTGCTCTCAGATTTTCGCATACAGGAATCATGCCAGACAATGCTGCTGGTTGGCAGGTTTTCTAACGGATTGCCAGTTTTTCTCGCCCTTGAATTCCGGCACTGCTCCATTTCCACCTTGCTTCACCCTCATCTGCTCTCAAGACCTCGTTGTTAAGAGATGCCCAAACTCTCCTCTTAATCAATTAAATCCGCCACACACCTGTCTCAGAAAATCCTGAACTATGGTGTGCTCGGAAACCTGGGAGCCAATGGCAAACCTCTTCTTCAGTTGCTTCTCTATTCGGAGGAGCATCTCATGATCCTCTTGCGACGTGAACCCTTCAGCACCTGCAAACGGAACGTGCAATGAACTTCAAGACAATGGTTGCAACAACCCACTGGTAAATACAGATTACTTAAAATTAGTGATGGCTCAATGTACAATAACCTATACCGGTTATTGGGCCAATTGGTACATTTCCTGATATCAGTTCTTGGTTAACTTTACTGATACTACCAGTAACAAAGTACTACCACTTTAAAATCACAAAAAAACATAATGGAGATCCTTGATTTTACGGGTAGGGTAATCTGTTGTCAGTTCAATTACTTACTGTTTTATTTGTCGGCAGGTTTCTCAGTGGGTATGAGTGCCACGAGTACTGCACTCTCTCATTCTCACCCCCTCCCCCTTATTTCATTCTGTCATTTAAGACTTCAGATTCTTGGCTTGGCTGTCAAAACAAGTGACTTGAAGCTGATTTTTCACTTGCTTGCACAGTTCTTGCATGCACTTGGAGATTGTATTATATAAAAGAACACAGAACTGTCTTTTTTTTGGCAAATGTCTGCCTTTTGAAGTCATAAATAATATTTTACTTCAAAAAGTTTGATTTTTGGGGCAGAGGCGAACAAATGCAGCCATTAGATTTATTTCTTAAGTCAAATAGTTATTCATTCAAAACCACAACCTTCCACTCTGGTTAAGTGATTATGCATTATTTGGTGACAATGGGATATCTTATATGCCCTTTGAGAGTATCAGATTATTTAGAAAACATGTACCTATTGAAATAAATTAATGCTTCAACAGGATCTCAAAAACACAGTAATTGAGAAAATTACAGGATTTTCTCTTTTTGTATACATGCTTACAAAGTTGCTTCAGAAATGGCCAATTATTTTAGCCCACTATTTTTTTATACCTGGACTCTGCAGCTAGTTTGATTAATAAAAAAAACCTGTACAGCATAATCTAATTCAAGGAATCATACTATATTAAATATGTGAAATGTAACTACTTAAAAGTTTTTCAACACAGTACTGGCAACTCAAAATGGCCAATATACAAAAGACTCCTTTTTAGCGACACTGAAATTTACGTATTACAAGAAAGGAAGATGTAAACTTAGATTTCCAGAACAGTAGTATAGTAATCACATGTTAAAATAGCTGTGAATAATGAAACACCTGCTAAACTGCCAGTCATCGCTGCATCCAGCGTCGACACCTGGAACAGCCGCAGTGCCTCGTTCACATGAACTTCTGTGGCAAACGGCTGCAGCTGCATCTTAGCTAAACTCTCAGAAATGCGAATGACAGCTTCCAGTTGCCTGTATAACACAGAGAGTGTCTTGTTTATTGGCACAGCATTTACTAAATGACACTGCTACTGTCTCACTAATTTTATTGCTGATGTAACCATCTTATAAAACTTGCCAACAACATGGTTAAAGGCCACAGTAAAGTAAGCACTACCTATTTAAACAAACCTTTGAAAAAATTCATTGCCCATAATTACATATAAGTTACAGTCCACAGTCACATGCAGGCTCGTAGTAAAGTTGGCAGCAAATTAATACAAATAGTTCTTGGCACTTGGCATTGTACTGCAAGAGTAATGTTTAAATTTATGGCTGCCAAATATAGTGTTTCTTATTTTGTACACTCGTAACACTTACATTCCTACTAATTCCATGGTTCATGAGTAGAGCGATCAGGGCCACGGCAATGTTAAATGGAAGGATACAAAATGAGCATAAAAGGAGATCTTAAGCAGGGCTTTCAAAACTGTTTAGGTAATTATCCAAGAAGACCCCATACTACAGATAACTTAGATCTCTTCAACACATCAATCCATACTACAAAATTCAGTACATAATTTTCATACCTCACTGTGATGGGAATGCCAAGCCTCTTGTCTGTCTCCAGCTCATGTTCTCGGGTGCCAGAGCGCATTAGAACATAGCGACTCTTCAGCTTCTCGCCAGCAGATTCAGATAGTCGTGGCCCACATGTCCTATCAACATCACACTTTTAGAAACAACACTGTAGTTCTGACTGAGGAACACGCAGATGGCTCAGTGGTTTAAACTTTGGCCTCCCTATACTTGGTGTTCCAGTTCAATACCTAGCCCTGACAGATAGAATGAAGTCAAGAAGTTTGGGCTCAAAACGACGAGGTCTTGAGAACAGACGAGTGAAAAGAGGTGGATACTTGAACAGCACTGAAATGTAAGGTTGGGGGAAATGGGAGATTTCCAAGAAAACCTGCAACCAGCAGCATCATCTGGCATGATTCAAGTGCGAAAATCTGGGAGTAATCTCATTGGGAATCAAACCTGGTTTCCTTGGTGGGAGGTGAGCACTCTTAGCTGCTATGCCAACCACGGCACCCTACCTGCCAGGTGAGAATTTTTTGGACAGGGCTCTCACATGGAGAATGTGGTGGGGTTTCCTCAGGATGCTACCTTTCTTCCCCTGTTTTAATTACACTGCTGCACCATCTTAACATCCCATCCATTTTTCTAGCTGGAACACGTCTGTCGCACAGCTAGGGCAACCCGCTACAAATGGAACCAGCTTTTGTGGCAGAAACACTGGAGCAGTATTCATTCATCACTGTTGCACTGCGTTATATGCTGCAACGGAATGTTTCAGTTCTTGTATGTAACATAATTTAAGAATTATATTCCAGAGTATTAACTATAATTAGGAGAAAACATCATGAACAGTGAATATGAATAGGCTACACTAAATATAAACAAATTTGTCAAGTCATATAAAGTAAGGAACTACATATGCCAAGTTCTAGTTAAAAAAACCTGCATCTTTAGAAACCCAATCAACTAAAGCATACTGCAATAAATCTGTGGAACAAAATATAGCAACTGCATGGAGTATTGACAAGGAAAACCATGTACCGACTGTCTTTTATGCCTTTTGTTTCGCTTGTTTATTTTCCATCCACTGTATAAGAACTACACAAACCAAGAATATGCCATTTTGTCAGCTAAAATTCCTCTTGTTACAGTTTATAACCCAGTGGACTATTAACATCTGCAATGTAAGAACTACGTCCAGTGTGTCTAATATTAAACAAGCACATTCCAAATCTATTTACAAAATGGTAAGAGGAAGGATAGAGGGAAAGAAATCAAAAAAATTTTATAATGGAAATCTTACTATAAAATAATTGGCTTACACAAATGAAATAAACAAAAAAAATTTTTTTTTAACTTTTCTATAAAGGTAATACTGATATTTCTCTTCAATGCAGACACAAAGATTAAATGATAACTCACATTCTACAGAACTGGATGTACTTCTTCACCAGCAGCAAAGACANCAATGCAGACACAAAGATTAAATGATAACTCACATTCTACAGAACTGGATGTACTTCTTCACCAGCAGCAAAGACAACTCCCCTTCTGCTTCATGTGTCGTCCGGCCAGCATTCATGTGAACATTCATCACGTGCTTTGCCAGTGTCTAACACANTCCCCTTCTGCTTCATGTGTCGTCCGGCCAGCATTCATGTGAACATTCATCACGTGCTTTGCCAGTGTCTAACACAAAGTAAAGCAGCTATATTAGTAAAACAATGTAACATACAAAATTGTGTAGCAATTAGTACACAAATGCAGGTGTTTGGACATGTGACTGAAAATAAATAGTGTGGTGGCGTGTGGACGTCTAACTTTGTCAATTGTGTAAATAGCGAACTTGTGTGGTGACTCGGAGTACCATTTTTTTATTTCCCGTGCTTCACGGCACAATAAAAGGTGGATGTACTAATGCAGGTTGCAATTAGCTTGGGTGCTGTCGCTATGAACAAGCCATGTCCCGACCTTGCCAAGGTGAATGAAGGGAAGGCCGCCTGGCTTGCCCTCCTTCAGACAACAAAGAGTTGCGGTACTGTTTGTGTTCTGCCTCACAATGCCTAGCTTTCCAATCTTCGCACAAACGCAAAGAAACTGTGCCTAGCGACAACAGGGCAGAGAACCGAGCAATTTACTTGTAAATGTCCTTGTAACTGGTGGTGTTGCGGAATATTTTACCAGCAGTTATTATTTATTNCACCGAGCAATTTACTTGTAAATGTCCTTGTAACTGGTGGTGTTGCGGAATATTTTACCAGCAGTTATTATTTATTTTTGCATTTTTTTAATTTAATATAGTTTATTGTATGTGCTTTCCCGTGCGTGTTCTTTAGTGAAATTTAATATCGGCACATGTAAACCACTTCATAAAATTGCTTCATCTAACTGGAGTGAAGTTAGTTCACTGCAAAAATTATATTTCCAAGTTTAAGTCGGTTGGTTTCGGAAAACATGACGGATCCTGCAAATCAATTATTTAGTATCAGGATATGCAATTTCCATTACAAACAGTAAGTTTGTGTGTTTACTAATACATGTATTTCAAAACAGTTATTAGAATGCTTGTAATGTACGTGGCNTACAAACAGTAAGTTTGTGTGTTTACTAATACATGTATTTCAAAACAGTTATTAGAATGCTTGTAATGTACGTGGCGTAAAAAAATGCCCTTTCAGTTTTTTTATTTGTAATGTTACGGAAAACATTTTATTTTATAAAAAACATGAGAGTAAGGTTAACTTCACTGAAAAATGTTTACCTACAGAGTCTGTTTACTACTCACATTTGTACGAACCGCTAAATTATTCACTGCACCATCAAAAGAATATGCAATTCAAAATTATAATTGTCTCAAGAAGAACTGCAAAGCAATGCTGTCTCATGAAAGATATTAAACTAAAGCCCCTTCCCCCCTCAACCGATCCCTTTCGAAACAAAATTAACAGAGCACCAGTTATAATATCCTACACGAGTACTAGGCTAAAGAAGTTAACTAATGTCATTCTTTCAGTGCATGGCATGAAAAAAACAAAAGTTAAAATATGAGAAAAATGTGTACATTGGATTTGTTATATTTGTTTACAAACATCTGTTTTCATTGGCTTTGTTTTGACAGTAATCTGTATAGCTGCAGTTATGAGGAATAATTTTAATCGGAATATGCCTCTACCTTTCAAAATATATTGTTATTTGAATGAATAACATCTTATTTTCTAACAAACTGTAAATGAAACGTCTTATCAGGCTTAGCTTCTTGTGCCGAGTCACGGTAATCCGTGTTCATATCTGCAGTTATAAATACTTGAAATCTGAATACTCTTATTTTTTAGGTTATTGTTGTTTGAACAAATAATGACCGATTTTCTAGCAAACTCTAAACAAAATGTCTCTGTCGCTGCATCTTAGTCCGATTCGTGACCCCATTTTTATGCTCATTTTGACGGTAATGGTGTTTATTACATAAAAAACTTCTGGGCTATAGCCTCCTCAAATAATTCTTCCTCTAAATTTTGGCAGTCATCCTCAGGTGGCGGCTGCAACGAATGCAGAAATGTCTAGGAAAAATTATTTAACGTAGCTCAAGCCCAGACATTTTGTATGTACATAATGACAATGGCCACGGAAGCCTGCAATTGTGTTCATGTCTGCTGTTTTGAGGCTGTCCAAGACTGCAGATATATATTCACTCCAACTGTATCTGATGAAGGAAAATAATCCCTTCCCTCTGTAGCTGTATCATGTAAATATTTCAGCTTCCGATTTTCTTTACGTATGAAAGACGTTTTGTCGGTACCTTTGTGGCTATACAAGATACAAACATTTGTTTCGCGTATTGAAGTGCCATAGTTTTCTTTGTAATACTACACAAATTTTTTGCCTCACCTGTTGTCCTAAAAACGTTCACATGTGGATATTAAGTTATAATTAATCTATTTGTTCACAGCCATGTCAAAGAAAGATAGTTTTGGGTAAACACTGGCAACCTTGATGGAAGGAAAAGAGAGTCATGTGCGAGTGATGTCTATTTTTAGATTTTACCCTCTTCCCAGTTGTACAGGATTAGCAATGAGAATCGCAATGGTATGCAACCAAAATTAATGCAACAAACTTAGTTAATTGTTTGTCAAGATTTTATTGTAGCTATTTCAGGGCCTGAAATAAAGTCACAAAACAAAGAAAATAAGTACATTATTATACAATGAAGCAATTCATTGAGAATTACTGCAAGTGTTCAAATTATTATTCTAGCTAACATTTAATTTCAAAATCCTATGATGGCAACTAAATTCAGCTAAGAAAATATTGTATTTGGCATATATCGGCAGCATATTTTATACTCATTTTCATGTAAAACATGGGGTGTGGCCTGTACATAAAACCTGGTAGAAAAAAAATGGGTAAAATGTAAAAATATTTCTGAATATAACAAAATGATGCCAAACGTCCTGCATAGTCAGGAAATGGCACAAAGAGTAAACGTAAATTATATATAACCGCTGCTAACAATTGTGCAAGCAAGTTGGCAAATCGCGCAACTACCGGTAAGTCTTTCTGTGGAAACTGAAAATTCATTATTCCTAGTAGCAAATACATACTGAAAAAGTTCTTCAGTTCTGGCTATTAGCAATTGTTGACTTACAAAGTACATTATTTTTATGCAATTAATTAAATGTATTTTTTTCACTACATCAAAACCTTACATTTTTTTTGTCAATGCTGAACTGTCGATCAAATGCCCTTTCTCCATGTTCGCACACATTTACCACAACTTTCAATTTAAATTTTGCATTATAACTCGTTCACATACGTGTATCAGCGAAGCGTGCACAAGAGTAGTGAAAAATTAAAGCAATTGATGCCTGCACAGCTGCAAACAACCTGGCAACATTGTGTGCAAGGTCACGTAGGTCATGTGCATCCACAACTTTGTGCGCTGTTTGCCAAGAATGCCTCAGATTACTGCACACGAAGGCATAGTTGCCAAACGTCAGTTGCTACAGTACCTGATCAAACACCAGGCTCTAAAAAAAGGTTCGTGGCTTGCACATGAGTTATTTATTTTTCAAGTTTCACAGACTTGTGTTGAGACCTGTACACGCGCAAAGCCTATATATGCCAAAATACCCTATGTATAGAGACCTGAAAAAATAACATTTGTGATAAAACAAAATATAATAAGAATTTTAGCATTTTAGTGCAAATAAAGTGATTTTTCCAGTTTTACCTCAAATAAAGCTATTTTGAAAATTTACACAGACCTTTACTTGAAACTAAACCTATATTTGCAGAATGAGAGTTACAATGATCTGTTTTGTTGCTTTGCTAACTAAATATGGCAAAAAAAAAAAATGCACACACACGCAATGAATGTTTATATCACGTTTTGTGGTTGAGGTTAGGAATACTCGTCACACTATTTACCAAACATCCGCCATCTTCGTTGCAGCAACTAGTTATTTTTTAATGTTAAAAATTTTCAATGTCTAAGTGTCAATAATTTGTGGATCACATTTTGTAGCTTTCTTTGAACGACACACCCGTTCCATCATTTTTTTTCACGTACACAGTGTTACTGTTAAGGTAGCGGGAATTATTACAAGTCCTTGACAGCCATAGCATGCACGCGGCTAGAGAATATTTGACAGGAAATCAGAACGTAAATTAGCGCACGAGTTAAGATGAAATTTTCATAACTGCTGTAGAGACCTGAAAATTTAGCAAATGCTATACATGCAAATTTTCCAACGAAAAACGAAAAATTACTATTTTTGAGAATTTTAACTGTAATTCATGAATTGTACTAAATCCTGTAGTATTTTCACGAATTATTGTTTTATGTCACATAGTTGCTTCTTACGACGTATTTTGTGTTTTTGCATATTCGAATATGAATGCATACAGAGTTGGTCAGTAGATTTATTTGATTTATCACCATAAACAAAAACATGTTTTACTTTACGTAACGTGTGTTTACGGCCATAAATAACATGACTGCAAGTGACGATGCATCACTTTGTGTGTACATTCTAGTGCACGGCCCTGCAAAAGTTTATTTGCTCACTAGGAAACCCCGCTGTTGTAGTGTTCATGTCTACCAAGCACCACGTTATCTATATAATTCGCGCCATCTAGCTTGCTGAGTTTGTTTACATCTTCAAGTTTTATCCAAAAATATTTATTGTTTACAAACCGGCGCGGTGGTCAAAAATGAGTTTTATGCATTTATTTAGGTAGAATATATTTGTAAATAGAATTATCACTTATTTTAATCTTGTATTCTTCCAGAAAACTGTATTTTTTATCATACATATTCTCTGTAAATATGTGCGATAAAAAATTACACGTTTTGAACAAACAAAAGTTTTGTTAGTTGACCAAACAAAAAAATCTGTTGAAAGTTTAGATAGTTAAAAACATAAAGGTAGATTTATCCAAACAAAAATTTCTGTTCATACAAGGCACNAGTTGACCAAACAAAAAAATCTGTTGAAAGTTTAGATAGTTAAAAACATAAAGGTAGATTTATCCAAACAAAAATTTATGTTCATACAAGGAATTTTTTTTTTTTTCTTAACAGTACTTTTATAATTGTGTATAAATTGTTTACATTAGTCTCTTCATGAAACAGTATGCCCTTGCCAGTGCATTGTGACCGTTGTTCCAAGTGTTGGGCAGAATACAAAATCGTAAATAAGAAAATGTGAAATAGTTTTCAATGTTGTCTGTTGAAAGGAAACTATAGTGGTTTTGTCTTAAAAATGTGGCTGTATTTTCTCTGGGAGTTAGGTATTTCCACAAGAAAATAATTGTTTAAAAAAAACACTACTTTTCAATAAGAATAACACTGCCAATATCAGGTTTTACAAATAAAATGATATTTCTCAATTTTGTATGTCTTTATAGAGGAGCAATTCTCATGCAGAAACCTGCACTTTTGTAGCAAAAAATAACAGCTATTTTTGACCAAAATAACACCTATTTTTCGAAAAAATAAGACATATTTTTGGGGAAAATAACACCTACTTTTTCAGGTCTCTAACTATCTATAATAACAGAAACAAATTTACATAAAGTAACAAAATTAACAACTAAGATTTTAAATTTTCCAACATAGATAGAAAAAACCAAAGAAATGCATAAACATTTCATAAACTGGTATAAAATAAAAAATTGCTAAAATCTGAAATTATTTCTATTGCTTATTAAATTTCAGATCACTTTATGTAGATTCCCATACCTCATAAATTTGCCTGATATTTCCCTGACTTCCAGAAATACAGAATTCCCTGACTTTTCCAGGTTTCCGCGATGCTAGCCATTCTGAATTAAAATTATCAAAATACTAACTTATTTACAGTTGTATTAGAAAATTCNAGGTTTCCGCGATGCTAGCCATTCTGAATTAAAATTATCAAAATACTAACTTATTTACAGTTGTATTAGAAAATTCTTTTTTTTTTAAATATGGATAAATGTGGTAAATGAAAATGCATGGCAAATGCAAAACACAGCAGTGTACTCCACCTTGTCCTTATTTTCATCATGCTCATCCTTCACGATGAAGATCATGTCAAAGCGGGACAGGATGGTTGGCATGAAGTCTATGTTCTCCTCCCCTTTGGTCTCGTCCCAGCGTCCATAGACAGAGTTGGCAGCAGCCAGCACTGAGCAGCGGGAGTTTAGGGTGGTTGTGATGCCTGCCTGCACATGTCAATACACTACCAAGTTATTAAAGATACATGACTTTGGTAGCATTGTACCAATGTAACTTTTGTTTCATGAAATGAAAATTAAACCTATTATCAAATTTCGTGAAACTTTAATTTCAATTTTATTTTTGTGTAGATATATATGTAGTATTACTAGATATTATAATGGGAAAAATCAGCCAACATATTAAAATTACTAATTATTGAATATCATCAAGAAACCAATCTTGNAGTCTATGTTCTCCTCCCCTTTGGTCTCGTCCCAGCGTCCATAGACAGAGTTGGCAGCAGCCAGCACTGAGCAGCGAGAGTTTAGGGTGGTTGTGATACCTGCCTGCACATGTCAATACACTACCAAGTTATTAAAGATACATGACTTTGGTAGCATTGTACCAATGTAACTTTTGTTTCATGAAATGAAAATTAAACCTATTATCAAATTTCGTGAAACTTTCATTTCAATTTTATTTTTGTGTAGATATATATGTAGTATTACCAGATATTATAATGGGAAAAATCAGCCAACATATTAAAATTACTAATTATTGAATATCATCAAGAAACCAATCTTGNTAGATATTATAATGGGAAAAATCAGCCAACATATTAAAATTACTAATTATTGAATATCATCAAGAAACCAATCTTGGTGATAGTACCTATTTATTATCTCAGAAATCACATGATCTTTAAATGAACAACTATTAATCACTTCAAAAAGCAGACGTCTGCCAAATAAAATAATAGCCTTATATGCACATTCTTCTCCCGTTCTGCATCCATAGTAAGAACGTACAATGTAATGTAAAGATTCCGCTTGGAGGGATAAGCTTTGGCTGTCATCCGGTAAACTTGGAACGACAAAGCATGAACCTGTTCCTCCCCTTACATAACTAGCAGGTGGAAAGATGCCTGCTAAACAACTAGTATAGCATTCTGCCAACCAGGAGGATGAAGGGAGTCTGTGGCCTGGGCTGCTTTAGTTGTCCCCTCCCTATCTGCACATGTAGCGTTTCATTGATGCTCACTCCAAAGTGCAGTTTTTAAGTCATTTTCACCTAATTTTGTTAGCACTGTGGTGCACCAATCAGTGGCAACAACTTTATAAAAACTATATTTTATCATTAATGAAAATATTTCTTAACAGATTTTGATTGAGACTTCCCACCATTTAGCCAAAATATTTATATCTGTTCCTCAATTTTTTTNAATATTTCTTAACAGATTTTGATTGAGACTTCCCACCATTTAGCCAAAATATTTATATCTGTTCCTCAATTTTTTTTAATTTTTGATGGTTCACAGGATTGACCACATAAAAATTGTACATATAAAATCAGGGGTTTACTGTAATNTTTTTTTTAATTTTTGATGGTTCACAGGATTGACCACATAAAAATTGTACATATAAAATCAGGGGTTTACTGTAATTTAGTCTTAATACTTTTGTATTATTCAAAGAATGTTCACTACACATATGCTGGTATAGACAATTTACAATTACAAATTGTAAAGCATAATACAATCAACTTGCTGGTTTCTGAAATCACTGTTAAAATTAGGTAAAAGTTTTTTGCACTGAAAAAAAAAATTCAAAGTTGGAGCACAGCACTAAAAATTATACAACGATAATGCTCAAATTAGTGGAAGATAAAGATACTCATAAGTGCAAACTGCCAGACATTTCCAGCAAAGTGTAGACACGAAGAATAACTCTGCAGCTGAACTGAACAATTCACACCTTAGCAATAGAGATTGTCTGCTGCTCCATGGCCTCGTGGATGGCCACTCGATCATCTTCTCGCATCTTGTCAAACTCGTCTATGCAGACAACTCCACCATCTGCCAGCACCATGGCTCCGCCCTCCATGACAAAGTTGCGCTGTAAGCAATGACATCAACATCTCTTCATGCAAACTAGTATTCTAAACTTAAAAACAGCAAAGAATCTTTTACATAAACTGAACACCACCACCGTCACTTACATTGTTGTTTCACAAACCCCAATTTCATACTTTCCTCCATTTTGCAACAACTTTCTAAGCCCATTTAAATACTCTGCCTGGCTGGTGCATGAAGTGCACTGCAGAAGTTTTGTAGGAAAGACATGATTTAAAAAAAAGTGGTATCTAAAACACGAAAAACATTTAAGAAAAGTTTTGGGCCCAAAGCCAAGTTTCAAGTTCTTATTTCAACTAAAAGGATTGTATTTTTGAGTGTGAAAATTGATGAAATGGATGTTTTCAGACAAACATCATACATTTATCTTTATTAGCATACCATAAAAATACAGAATCTCCACTTCAAGTGATGTTCAGATGAATCGCAGACACAAGGACTGCATGCACTATTATGAAGCGCCTTACGTGTAGAGGTGATGAAACCAGTGGTGAGCAAGTCTCTGCCTTAGAGCTCACCTGTTTTCGAGGCCTTGAACATGCAACATAAATGCAGGCAGACAGAACCGGTTGACGCGTGGCGCATGCTGACATAATAACTAAATATGACTCCGCCTCATCTTCATGTGACGTCACGTAACCCCGAGTGGGGTTTGAACCCGGGACAACTTGCTTCCGGAGTTAACCAGCACACCCCTAGGCAAGGGAACCAATGATAAGGCAGTCAAGACCGACCATGCCCCTGTGTCAGGTAATCATCCCCACATGCGACAGAAGCTAGCCACGCAGCCCAGTGCTGCCCCTTAGCTCGCAGGAGCAATGCAACCCACATAAAGGAAAACCATACTTCCAACCTTCCCTGAGAGGATGCGGCCTGCACCACTAAAGGAGGGGGCTCTAGCCCGAGGATACCCGACCGGCCGAAGGGAGCTGAAAGACCCGCAGCCGGCCGTCTATATACGCGAGCGCAGAGCTCCAAAACACCAGTTGATACTCCGTAGCTCGCTCCACCACCTCGTGTGCTGGAGCTCTCAACCTACCACCTTCCTCATGAAGTACCATCGCTACCTTTCAGAAGTATTCTAGACCTTTGCCCAACGACCCCCAAAGAAGTCTTCGTCTCCCGCTTTACACTCATTACCACTTAGGTAGTGAACCCCAAGTCCCTTCTGGACAACAGCATAGATTAGTTAGGGTCAGTTGTTATCATAACTACCTAGCCATTTTCTGCTCTTGTTTAGTTTAGCCCCAGGTCCTCTTCACCTGGTTTAACGTAGCTTACTTCCACCGGTTACAGTTCATTGATAGCTAGGAGATAGTACGGGCCACCATGTCTATTCCTCTGGGGAATAAAAACATGATCTTACCTAACCCCGAGTACTTATTCTAGGGTGACTGCGACTTCCATCCTCGTAGACGTCAAACATACTAAGGAAAAGGAGGAGACCACGTCTTGAAACCTCTTTGCTGAAACTAGTATAGGACTGCAGTCTCCCTTAAATGTGCGGACGTATGTCGCAATACATACCCATTAGACGGCAACCCATAATGTGGACCAGAAACGCAAAGGTACCTGGTGCGCATGTACGGCAGAGCCCCAACCACTAGTAGCACACTCCAAGAAGCGGCTAGACATCCAGATCAGCCAACCCACTCCATGCACCGCGTTATCTTCGTCGGGTGGAGTGACAGGACCGATTTTGGTTGGCCTAACCCCTTCTGGACCACACACCTCGACACGGCTAGACATCCAGAACAACCCACCGCTCCATCCAGCGTGTTGTTATCTTTGCCAGTTGAAGTTACAGGTTTTATTCTGGCTGGCCTAGCCCCGACTGGCTGTACTCATAGCTAGGGAACTTGTCGCCTGCTCCTTCTTAGTGTGGTATACCATAGTACCGCCCCATATGCACTTCACCCNAGGAGCAATGCAACCCACATAAAGGAAAACCATACTTCCAGCCTTCCCTGAGAGGATGCGGCCTGCACCACTAAAGGAGGGGGCTCTAGCCCGAGGATACCCGACCGGCCAAAGGGAGCCTGGAGCTCTCAACCTACCACCTTCCTCATGAAGTACCATCGCTACCTTTCAGAAGTATTCTAGACCTTTGCCCAATGACCCCAAAAGAAGTCTTCGTCTCCCGCTTTACACTCATTACCACTTTGGTAGTGAACCCTGAGTCCCTTCTGGACAACAGCATAGATTAGTTAGGGTCAGCTGTTATCATAGCTACCTAGCCATTTTCTGCTCTTGTTTAGTTTAGCCCCAGGTCCTCTTCACCTGGTTTAACGTAGCTTACTTCCACCGGTTACAGTTCATTGATAGCTAGGAGATAGTACGGGCCACCATGTCTATTCCTCTGGGGAATAAAAACATGATCTTACCTAACCCCGAGTACTTATTCTAGGGTGACTGCGACTTCCATCCTCGTAGACGTCAAACATACTAAGGAAAAGGAGGAGACCACGTCTTGAAACCTATTTGCTGAAACTAGTATAGGACTGCAGTCTCCCTTAAATGTGCGGACGTATGTTGCAATACATACCCATTAGACGGCAACCCATAATGTGGACCAGAAACGCAAAGGTACCTGGTGCGCATGTACGGCAGAGCCCCAACCACTAGTAGCACACTCCAAGAAGCGGCTAGACATCCAGATCAGCCAACCCACTCCATACACTGCGTTATCTTCCTCGGGTGGAGTGACAGGACCGATTTTGGTTGGCCTAACCCCAAGACCTGGTGTGTGGAGCTGTGCCGATCTGTAGCAGAACAACCCACCGCTCCATCCAGCGTGTTGTTATCTTTGTCAGTTGAAGTAACAGGTTTTATTCTGGCTGGCCTAGCCCCGACTGGCTGTAATCATAGCTAGGGAACTTGTCGCCTGCTCCTTCTTAGACACCATATGGTATCATGGCGGGGTATACGTGAAGTGGGATAGAAGTGGTGCAAGGTGGAGATCTAAGAAGGCAGATACTGCAACTGAACCTAGCCAATTGTTCTGCAACCCAGTGCCATCTGCCCTCAGCTGCCCCTTCCCATGGGACCAAGCTCATGCCGCCTGACAACTGGAGAGGCCTCACCTCCCTGTTCCCCTAGCTCCCTCTTCCAGCCACCTCATAAGATTGCCGGCGAGCTGCACCTGCTGCTGGTACGCATACGACTGGGGCTCCCAGTACCACTGGGCATCGCCAGCCCATACTTCAGAACTACGAGAACGAGCAGTCCACCGCAGGATCCAACCAGCAGCCGCACCGCCACCACCCCAGGATAGGGCACTAGTTCCAGCCAGCAGCAGCAGCGGCCGAGCCAGGATCTACCCCTGACCACGCCCACTGCAGGTAAACAAGTGTTTGTGTCTGCACCAACAGTGCGATGAGCCGCTAACCCCACACCTAACTTTGTACCGTGCCGTAGTAATGTAAAAAGGGATGATTTTGGCAATGATGAGGGGGGAAAAAATTAATACCTTACTACATGTAAAAGATGAGAGTTAAAAATACATAAGAAACACAATAAAACTGCAATAGTACAAAAACTTCATTGTTTACTGTTGTGATGGAATCCTAATCAATCACGCTGAGGAGAAACTGTGATGAAAACATACAAATTACTATGTTTGGAGAAAAAATAGTCTATGTATGATCACTAGAATCCTGAGAAGAGTGGTGATGGACTGTGGAATGAAGTTCAGGATTGCTAAAGGGTGAAATGATGAACACCACCAGCAAAACACCTCCAGAAAACAACTTTAGATACTGTACTCACAGAAAAATATACCTAGCAATTAGGAGTGTAGAGTGCGGGCGGTGGAGGAGGGAACGGTATAAACAATAAACTGTTAACAAAATGAGGAAGAAGAAGTTGATAAAACTTAAGAGAGTTTTACTGTATTAATATTGGCCTATGGGCTATAGCTAATACGCAAATTCATAAATTTCTGTTTCATTCGAATATACTTTCAAGAAAAAAAACTGAAGAAACATCTAAAGCATTAGAAAACATGATAATGTAAACCAGCAATTCTTAGTTACCTAAAATATAACTATAAATATATATATTAATTGAGTGAGATTGTTTCAGAAAGGTGGGTTTCTATGTACATGATGCCATGGATTCTTGCGTAACCGAGAAACACAGCAGAAGCCAGAGCAGGCGCAACCCATGTGCACTCACCGTTGCAGGATCTCTGGTGACGGAGGCCGTGAGCCCCGCAGCTGATGAGCCCTTCCCAGATGTGTACACACCGATTGGTGACACTTGCTGCACAAACTTTAGCAGCTGAGACTTAGCAGTACCAGGGTCCCCCAGCAACAACACATTGATGTCACCTCTGCGGGTCAAGCCATCAGGCATTCGCTTACGAGACCCTGTAATGTTTGCCAACACCACATCAACTAACACACGTCTCAGATGTAATACAAAATTACAGTGGTAAAACATTTTTAAACCAAACAGTTTGGCATTATGTAAATGCAATCCTTCAGGACAAACAATTTGGCTAAATAATACNATGAGCCCTTCCCAGATGTGTACACACCGATTGGTGACACTTGCTGCACAAACTTTAGCAGCTGAGACTTAGCAGTGCCAGGGTCCCCCAGCAGCAACACATTGATGTCACCTCTGCGGGTCAAGCCATCAGGCATTCGCTTACGAGACCCTGTAATGTTTGCCAACACCACATCAACTAACACACGTCTCAGATGTAATACAAAATTACAGTGGTTAAACATTTTTAAACCAAACAGTTTGGCATTATGTAAATGCAATCCTTCAGGACAAACAATTTGGCTAAATAATACNAAAACATTTTTAAACCAAACAGTTTGGCATTATGTAAATGCAATCCTTCAGGACAAACAATTTGGCTAAATAATACACTTTTCAGTCAAGCTGTTAGCTATGAGGCACTGCCTCCCTACCATCAAGCACAATAGTGTGCAGGGCCTTATCCAAATAACTTTCCCTGTTATTGAAGAAAAATTATTTTTTCCAGTAGATATTTCCTATCAACATTAATTAAATAATTTTCTCTGCAACCTATAGTAAATCACACACCACTAAGATCCATCACTACCAATATAATAATTATTTCCGGCTATCCACAGATGTCTCGAGTACTAAAAATATTAGGGGTGGGCGAAGCTTCAAAAATTAGAATTCAAATAAAATATTTTTAGTATTCGGCTTTGTATTCAAAATGAAATTTTTTACTTCGAACACCGAAAATAAGTGCTTTTGGGCAACATAAATTACTTATTATTATTTGCCCAAAAAAACCAAAAGATGTAATTATTATTTGCCAAAGAAAAAAAGACTACGTGGGCTTGCTAATATCAACATCAAAGTTTTTAATTTATGTATGCCACACACATGGCAAAACATGACCTCAACTCAACAGAATGCCCACAAATCAGTCCTAACTGTATTTTGGTGTAAAATAATTGTCAGCATCTGATTTTTCTCACAAAATAGTAAAATGGAATTATTGAGAAAAAATACCTTTTTATGTCTTGAAACACTTCATTATCTTCCCAAACTTCATTTGGCACCGTAGATTTCAATTGGTAATATATGTTTATTTCTCTCATGTCGAACAGAGTCTTATCGCATTATGGTCCGATAAATAAGAGATTAAACTGAAAGTTTTAGAAACTTAACTGCTGTGAAATTGCACCCACTGCGATTTAAATCTCAGTAATTTAATAAAAATAAAGTGGGAAAATTAACACCTACGCTTCACTTCACGCCATCTTGAGTGGCCTCTGAATACCCATACAGCCAACAGTGTTCTGTTGACTGAATCGTAGAGCAAGTAATAAAGGAATGGAACAGTTACCATGCGAATTTGTAGAAAGCAAAGATGGAGACCAAACAAAATTTAAATAAACTTGACACTCCACAACATTANGTTACCATGCGAATTTGTAGAAAGCAAAGATGGAGACCAAACAAAATTTAAATAAACTTGACACTCCACAACATTATCTCACGTAATTTAATAATGTATACGTATGCAACGTAACTACCGGGATGTATAAACATGAGCACTGCAAATAATTGTGTCCAAGTTTTGTATGTTTCACACTTTGCTTGGATAATTTTTAGTTACTTATTTAGTATTATTTTGCATTTAAGTCAAAAAATGTGCTGATGTGATAAAAAAAATTATTTTTTTTATCTTTTATAATATGCTACATTTATATTTCATAAGCATGGATTAATTTTCAGTTTATTTAGATTTATTTAGCATGACAGTGTTATTAAATGGTTAAAAAAAAAACTATGATCAAGTTCTTTGTAACAGTAGAAACCATTTCTTTTTTTATCTGCCTTTCACTTAGCTTGTAAATATGTAGGTTTCTATTAAATTTAAAAAAAATTATTGGTTCAATGTGTACTTGCCAAGAAAACACTTCAAATCAAAATTCAATTTGCAAATATTTTTAAAAAATTTGTTTCGAATTTGCTTTGAAATGAAATTTCCAGCTTCGCCCACCCCTAAAAAATATGCCCACTCTGATACCAACATACAGGTCACATATTATGAATGGCTTTGGTATTTTATCTGAATTTATTCTTTGCTAATATTCGCACTATAATACAATTATACACATAAAATACTTCGAATACAATTTCTTTGCATTTATTCTCTAACTTTTAATGCAACAATGCAAGTATAGTTTTACAAATAATTTATTGTACCTGTCACATAGCCATTACAATTACTGTATTGACCCGAATATAAGACTATATTTTGTTCCAAATTTCACTTTCAAAAATGTAGGGGTCGTCTTATTTTTGCATCACAAAAAAAATTGAGGCTAATATTTATGCATAGGTAATAGTAATAGCACTTATTTCATGGTTTCCAAAGAAATATTCTTAGCTTTTGAAAAACACAAGTTTGGTTAATATTATCAAAAGAAATAAAACACAATCACAACAAAAAGTGAGGTTAACTTCAATTTCCATCACGATTTCCTTCCGATAGGCACTGTTAGTTGACTTTAATCCAGGCGCGCAGATATTTCTAATTATCGCGAAACCACCGCTACAACATTGGTACAAGTATTAAATATGCATAAATGGGTCAGTGCAGTACATTACACTACAGTTTGGTTAGGTTGCGTTTACNATAAAACACAATCACAACAAAAAGTGAGGTTAACTTCAATTTCCATCACGATTTCCTTCCGATAGGCACTGTTAGTGGACTTTAATCCAGGCGCGCAGATATTTCTAATTATCGCGAAACCACCGCTACAACTTTGGTACAAGTATTAAATATGCATAAATGGGTCAGTGCAGTACATTACACTACAGTTTGGTTAGGTTGCGTTTACNTTTGGTACAAGTATTAAATATGCATAAATGGGTCAGTGCAGTACATTACACTACAGTTTGGTTAGGTTGCGTTTACCAAAGATACAATTGTAACATGGTGGTCAACTAAACATCTTGTGATCTAGAGCAGCTACGTGATCACCAAAATGATGCCATGTCGGTGAACGTGAGTGATCAAAATTGTTTGATGACCAACTTTAGCGCTGACGTTCAACATTCCCAGAGTGAATATGTCTGGGGTTGCGAGTACGAGATAGTAGCTGTATCTACGACTTCTAATTTATTTTTCCGTACTTTGTTTACTCATGGTCGAAGANTTGCGAGTACGAGATAGTAGCTGTATCTACGACTTCTAATTTATTTTTCCGTACTTTGTTTACTCATGGTCGAAGAAGTTTTCCGGTTTTGTATCGACCGTATTGGTAGATGAGCAGGTGTTAATTAATTATGAATGACCACATTGAAAAAAAAAAGGTTCATCTGTATTCCAACTAAGAATATTTGAACATCACAGTTATGATCCAAATTTTAAACTAATGGTGGTTTGGTATGCAAAAATGCATAACAACTGTGCTGCAGCCAGGCATTTTTCCATTACCAAAGCAAATGGTCGTGAGGATCATTCTACTGGTGAGTCTGATTCAAGTGATAAATAATTGACACAGAACCGTTTTTTTAATACGCACTCTTTTCTCTTTCTGGTACATNTTGCGAGTACGAGATAGTAGCTGTATCTACGACTTCTAATTTATTTTTCCGTACTTTGTTTACTCATGGTCGAAGACGTTTTCCGGTTTTGTATCGACCATATTGGTAGATGAGCAGGTGTTAATTAATTATGAGTGACCACATTGAAAAAAAAAAAAAAAAAGGTTCATCTGTATTCCAACTAAGAATATTTGAACATCACAGTTATGATCCAAATTTTAAACTAA
Source organism: Clitarchus hookeri (assembly GCA_002778355.1). Lineage (NCBI taxonomy): Eukaryota > Metazoa > Arthropoda > Insecta > Phasmatodea > Phasmatidae > Clitarchus > Clitarchus hookeri. Next base: position 76,613 of record NQII01007042.1, on the reverse strand, counting down.
TGGTGGTTTGGTATGCAAAAATGCATAACAACTGTGCTGCAGCCAGGCATTTTTCCATTACCGAAGCAAATGGTCGTGAGGATCATTCTACTGGCGAGTCTGATTCAAGTGATAAATAATTGACACAGAACCGTTTTTTTAATACGCACTCTTTTCTCTTTCTGGTACATNCGAGTCTGATTCAAGTGATAAATAATTGACACAGAACCGTTTTTTTAATACGCACTCTTTTCTCTTTCTGGTACATAAGGTTTCATAACTTGTAAGCTTTTACCTATTTTACTTACATTAAAAATTATTTATGGTATATTTGACTTTTGAGTTTTTTATCATCACAGCCTGTCATTAAATATTTGTGGCAAAATTGAATTTTTGCCATTAGCATCAGGCAAATGTAGGGGGTCGCCTTATATTCGGGTGAATACGGTAGTTACCAGAGTCTCGCTGGTTTGGTTCCAATGGAAGCCAACAACTTATTATGACATACCCAACCAATAGTGGGGATGCCTGGTTAGACACCTCACCCTCTGCCTTAGGTGTTTGGTGACACATCTCTGTAGAACCCTAATTACTTTGGCAGGAATAGCAAACATCAGGAGATGCCGACTTAAATATTGTCTTTCAGTGAGCAGGTCATGGTGGCATAAGAGGAGATCCTGTATATGATACCAACAGTAAACCCTGTACGACAGGACTACTCACACAGCAGCCCACCAGACTCCTCGGACCGGCCCATGGGTGAAAAATTTTATCAGTTAATCTTCTTTAATATATACTTTTGAAAACAGTTACCTAATTTAACCTTTCAAAACCCCATGATGAGAGACACCACCTAACTGGAGCAGTTTGGCATCTGAGGCTCCAAAGCAAATAAGCGATAAGGGAAACACTGACATGTGTACCTAGTGCCCCTTCACCCCTAAGGGCAAGGCAATAGCGACCCTCTCGAAATAACAACCCCTTCTTAGGGAACCATGAAAAAGAATTTAATTGAAAAGGTCTTACCAATAAAAACCCCTTCAAAATAACAACCCCCTTCCATTAAAGGTCTTAGAATCCAGAGTTTACTGTATAAAACATTTGCACGTTTCCGACCAGTGTATAACGAGATAGAGCAATGTGATAAACCTGTTTTCAGCTATTTTAAAGGGCTCTGAATAGCATTTCTAATGTGCATGAGGTGTTGATGATTTGTCCCTCATCTGAATTGTTTCTTCTTTTCTTATACCAATGTAATGGGAACATGTTTAGTAAAAAAAAATTCACACGCATATCTTACACCCTCATGTATCTTATGGACCCTGTAATTCAACTTCAAAATTCTAGGAAGAAACATTTCACCACATATCTTAAGCATGCAAGAGTTTCAACATGCGGCTGCAAGATATAGGGTGGCGACACACATTTACAGGTAGCTATTGTCATTCATGTAGAACTGTTCATGTTTTTACTTTCTTGAAAATATCCACAAGAAGTTGCATATCTTACACACTTCAACTTTTAAACTCAAAAAATGGTAATAAAAAGAGTGTAAGATATGCAGGTATGTACAGTACGTTAAAAATACAGAGATTTATTTTAACTGATGCAGCAACATACCTTGACAAATATTTTTTTNAGGTATGTACAGTACGTTAAAAATACAGAGATTTATTTTAACTGATGCAGCAACATACCTTGACAAATATTTTTTTAACATCAGAAATACACAACTACACCTTTTCTTAGAAAAAAGTTACTGGTTGCCTATAACCAAGATGTCACAGAAAAATATCTCAAGTGTTATTTAACAACAGATAGTTGATTACAAACCTCCAANTTGCCTATAACCAAGATGTCACAGAAAAATATCTCAAGTGTTATTTAACAACAGATAGTTGATTACAAACCTCCAAACAGCAGACAAGAAATGGCTTTCTTGATGTCCGTCGAACCGAAGATGCTGGGTGCAATGGAACGAGCGATACGCTCATAAAGGTTCGGGCTAGCTGCAAGGCGACGAAACATGTCCTCTTCATCTGCACTGATTGGCTGAGTACAGCTAAAGCTGGTGCCTTCGCTGTCCACATGAATGCCCACCACACGAAGGTATGGTGCCCGAACACCTACAATCGGCTTTGACTTCGCAGCCCGCTGCAATCACATTGTTTGCANAGGTATGGTGCCCGAACACCTACAATCGGCTTTGACTTCGCAGCCCGCTGCAATCACATTGTTTGCATTAATCTACATTTATATATGCATTTATGAACTGCACAAATTTTATTTGCACATAACTTGTGCAATAAAAAACACACATAAACTTTAAAATGCATGCAAGTGGAACTTCCACGGTTAACTCTTGCACCACTGAAATATGTTTGTACACAAATTAGTGACCCCAGTACAAGTTTTCACCAACAACTTTTGTAAAAATAAAATGTGAAATTTCAACTTGCGCATGTTACAACTTTGTATACAAACCTCTACTTGCATATCACTTTTAATGTACATCAAGTGCTAGATGCTAATGTAAACCTACCTTTAATTAACAAAACTACAGTTGAAACTCTATCGAATTTCAGGGGACTGACATAAAAATTCTACAGATGCGGATATTCTGTAGATATGGATTAGACATATTAGTCAACCAAAAAAAAATCCAACCTCATTAAACTTTATGTTCAACACATTGACAGGCCTATTTTATGTATGTGTCAAGTTAACTAAAAGAAAACAATGCAAATGGGAATATTAAAGAAACATTCATAATACAGCAGATCCATGTTACAAAGTTCTCAAGGGAACCAAGTAGTGTTGACCCTATATGTAAAAAAAAAAACAAAGAAACAATCCACTCTAATTTTTTTTGGTACACACACACTAAAACTTAATAAAAACTGTACTTAAACACCTCTTTTGAAACCACGTGCACAGAAATAGCTACCAACGTAACAGAAGTATTATCCATAGAGCAACTAACAACAGTCGCAGTTACTGGCTAAGAAATAAAAATGTCTTGAATATTGTGGTTGATACAGTACAGTGACCTTAATTTTGCATTGCCTTTTTTGTTAACTTTCCGGGTATATTTACTAGAGTTACATTTATACATATATGCATTCATAATTTTCATGGAAAAATATTGAAGAGAAAAACTTGCGAGTGTTGGCAACATCGCATCGCGAATCAATATCTCAAAAATATGGCACTGCTGTTTCTTATGGCTGCTGGTCGTTACCAAAATGGCTGCCACCGTAAACATTGCAATTGCTTGCTGAATGGCTAATAAAACTTCTACAGTATAAATACATGATGTGTAGTCTGAGACGTCTATTATTATTAGAGATGTCAAACTCGATTCCACAATAGCCGCGATTCTTGAAGAATCGTATAATCGAGAATTGGAAGACTAAGAATCAAAGCATTAAAAACCAATTACTCAAAAACTGTTTAAAATTACTTGATTTATGCCAGTAATTGAATCACTCTTGAAAAATTATTTTATACGTGAAAGTATGCGATGCGGAAATAATCTGAATAGAAAACTGTACTGTCTGTGTTCAAATTCACCATTTAGTATATTAGTAATTAGTAGTTTAAGTTTGGCTGCGATTTGGTAGTTTTGTATTTTAACAAGTTTTGTTACATACAAAAAAAATAACAACTAAATAAAACACCAAGTAAGTTATAATTTTGTCGACTAATTCTGGTGACGTGACCTTTTAGTAAACTAAAAGTGCCAATTCGAACACGGCCTCACTTTTTGCTTGAAATATACTTTACTCACGCGAATACAAATGAATGTTTAAAAAACCTACCACATAGCGGATGATTTCAACGTTACCACAGCAAAGGACTTATATAAAGAACATAGCACTTTATTAATTTGTACATGACAGAAACTAACTTTTTATTCCACTTGTGGAATGTTCACTTTTGCACTTTTTGTGCCTTCTTGTGGCTTTGATATATGTATTCACAACATCGTAAACTAGGTGAGCATACTTCACTGTTTGCGTTATGACTTGGTAAGGGACGGGAAGAAATTATATTTGTACCGTTGCAATATTTCCAAGAAATAAATACAAAAAAATTGCATTATAGTAAAAGGAAACTAAGTTTCTCAACATTTAACGGGTTTGGAACGACCGCCTGGCGCCTGTCATGGTTGTTTACCAGACTACTGGCGTCGTCAATTTAATTCCGCGGCAGTGCTGATAGTACTCAAGCCATGCCATTTCAAAAACAAAACACGTTTGGTTATAACAAGAAAAACATTTCCTTGCAACCATTTTAAAAAATGAGCAGTGTAAGTTAACTGTCTTACAAACAAAATGCCAAATAAAACGTCTGTGAAATGCCTTTATAAGTAGAGGCAATAATGAAGATTTTCTTTATTTACTAATGATGTATTTCCAATAACGTCCTTTTCTCGTGGAAAAATTTATTTTCAGTCCCGCCTAAAATTAACTTGACTCAAAATCTCCAATGCTGCCCAGCTGTGTTTTGTTGATGGTAAACCCCAGCCTGTTATAGCATTATTAATCTACAGTTATTGTGTCTTATCAGTTGCATGTGACAAAAAGATTCCTTTTGTTGTAAAACATAACGTGTTTTCAATGTGCTATTCTTGCAAACTTTCTAATAATTTCATGTGTTGGTGAACATTTATTATGACAAGTGAGGTTTGGAAATATTTCCGAATAAACTATGTGTGGGAGAAAAAAAAAAGATATATACATATATAAAACATTATCTCATAGGCCCCTTTTAAACTTTTTGAAATTTCTTATGAATATGCTCCCACTGTTCATGTTATATTATTTATGCTACTAATGTAGGCTTAGTTTAAATAATTAAATTTCCCATTCTTCTATACAGTATTTAGTTCTGTAAGGTAATTGTATGTGACTAAAATAATCACAATTTTTGCAATGAAGAATCAAGAGTGGTATCTGCATTGAGATCGCGAATCCAGGAAAAATGGAATTGTTACATCCCTAATTATTATTATTATTATTTGTTATAAAGTAAGACATTGTGACAAAATCAAAAACAGGTTATTTCAGAAGTGGTAAATTACATAAATAGAACTAAATGCGGGGCAGTGAGACATAAGCAAAAACAATGTATNACAAGCAAAAACAATGTACGTTGAAAATTTATTTTATTTGTGTTATCTATTAGTATTATTTGTGCATGTGCACATAATGTACTGTATACAGTCTTCGTAAGCCATGGCGAGTACAGTTGATACTTGTACTTTGTTGTTGAATGAGAGGAAAACACTGTCATTGAATCTAGGGTCTAGCAGTGTGCTAAGTGCATAAAACTGGTTTGATTCCACTTCAATGTACAGAGTTTTAAGAGAGTGGACCAAGTCAGCTCTCATTGTGCTCAACCCACCCCCATCAGCTTCTTCAAGTCTGTGTATTAAGCCATTAACATCTGGTATACAGTGGTATAACTTCTGAAATACCAGTGTCTTCATTAAGTGTGGATATTTAGAATAATTTCAAGACCTGTACAATCTAATCCATTAGAATCCACTCAACATTTGAAATTTCCTCCTTGAGATTTAAATTGGGGGAAAGGAAAGAAATGGCTCCCCTCTGCTCTAGAAACCTTCGGACCATCAAATATGAGCTATCCCACCTAGTAGGCTCATCCTGTGGAATATTATTTGATACCTGGAATTCCTTCAGCAACTTACAAGCTGATAAGGAATGCTTAAAGTGCCTTACAAGCCGGCGTGCTTTTGTAATCAAGTTCGAAACCCATGTTTGTGAAAGAATAGCATCTTTCACAAGCTGGAGTATGGGCACTGCAGCCAACACTGTTTAAATTAGCCACCTTGCAAGCAGCAACCATGTTGGCAGCATTGTCTCGCACAAATATATGTACTTTGTGCTGCATACACCAAGTTTATAATTGGCACTAAATTGACCTTGCAATGCTTGCAGCAGTATGGTACATATGATTGAATGGCACAACATCAAGGCAAACAGTTTGCCTTGTGAAGTGGCATGTAAGGGACATGTAATCATCAGTAGATGATGACCACATATCTGTAGTGAAACTGGCAATTTCTACAGACCTCAGCATCTCTCTGACTTTAGATGAAACTGTGGCATACATGTCTGGTATCGCCATCCTCAACAGGGTTGTTCTATCTACCACTCCATATCTAGGTTCAAGAAACTGAAATAGTTCTTTAAAACAAGTGTTTTATTTTACAGTAATTTGAACAGACTGACAATTCTAAGGGAAGTGTTCCTTTATTGGGACTCCTACACTGCCATAGCCTACTTCATTGCATATACCTACTTTCATTCATTAATATTTATTTAATGTCAATATTTTAAGGAATCACCTTATTGTTTGAATATTTTAACCTAAGTTTCTTCTGTACAAACTCTTTTTCCATCACTAACCTAATATTCTGTATTCTTATAGAGTGTAAAAGTCCCATAACACGACCATGCCCTACTTGTAGACTAATGCAATAAATTATTTCAAAATTGTAATTTTTATTTATTAAAATTGATACATTTGCTTTCATTAACTCTAGTTATTAGTTACTGGTTTGATCATCCCTTCTGATGAGGAAGGATATGCCTACACGATTTCTAACACAAAGAAAACGTTTACATTTAACTCAGCAAACTTTACATGCATAAAAAATTTGAATTTTTTTTTAATTTATGTATGTAACGAAACTTTAAAATACTAAATTACCAAATCGCAACCATTTCCGAACAAGTGACTATCGATGGCATCCGAATTGAACGCTACTTAACACTTTAAATCCTAAAATACCAAATGGTAAATTCAAACACAGCCTTAGTCACAGCCACAAGTACTGAATTGGCCTACAATTCTAATAACAATATTGTGAGAGGGGTATAAAGCACAAGAAAGTTGATGTAAAAAAATGTGTAAGATGTGATGCTACAATATGATTTATGCATGTAATGTATTTGTAGTATTCAACCTGCCTTTGTTTTCCACAATACTAAATGGTAAAAGGTCTGTGCAAATCATTTTTCCAATGAGACTATTTATTTTCACAGTGTGGGCATGTGATGAAGGATATGGTTTACTTTTTTCCATTAATTTATACACGTTATGAAATTTTGGTTTAGACCTGTTTACGTCAGGGCTATATGAACATGTAGCCACACAATTTTGTTTTATCTGCCACAAAGTTGTGTTGAGAGTTGTACAACAGGTCTAGGAGGACACTGTTGTAATTTGAAGCTTTTCCACTTCAAAGGGTGCGTACATTCAAGGTGCCATTTTAAATTTGTGGTACTATACGACCTCGATAATGTACCACCTCTCAAAACCAAACATTTGCAAATATTGGAAACAGTCTTGCATTCTTGTGTGTTGCTTAGGCTAAAAAAATTTTACACGTCACTTTTTCTTCCAGCCAAAATATTTGTTTTTTGCTGGCACACACAAATAATTTCACCCCTTTCGTTCCCTAACCTAACACCGTCATATTACTACAGCAACAGCAAACAAACGAACAAAACAAACAAAAAAAAAGACAAACTGTCGGAATGGCGCAGCTAGGCTGCAGTAAAGTGCAGCATGTAACCAACATTACTATATTACATAGTTTTTTTATGTGTCGCCGTGTTCGCGGTTTGTTGTGAAACTATTAAGACAAAATATTTTTGGGAGGTAATCGTAAATATTAATTATTGTTAATATTATACATATGTTAGGCTGATTAAATGTTAAGGTTTGTTCATGCTGCAAGCTTGCCTGCAGAGATAAAATTCAGTAAACACAAATGGTGGCTACTATTGTTTTGTTGTATACATGTTTGGTAAACAATCGTGCAACTCCAATTTAAAAATACTGATTATTTTAAAAAAACCAAACAGTGAGCTAAGCCACTCCAATCATGGCAAGTTGAAAACAGCATCATCTTAGATTCTTAGGGCAAAATATTGGTTATAAAATCAGCAATTTAAACATGAATTGCAAACAATTCCGATAATTACGATATCTGCACCAGTATCGGCTCAGCCCTAATCAAAACATATTTGTAGAGAGTGCGGAGTGGAAAACAACTTTCCTAGGAGAGGGGTGGATACACTAGGAAAAATTAACCTCTAGTGCAGTTTTCTGGTACAGAATCCATGATACTCGAAATGTTAATGAGGTATGCTACAAATTAGTCAGCAACTAGACTCTCAGTCAGACACCATACCTAAAGCATGCTTCTGGGGAACATACTGCAAACAAACACTTCCCTACTTCCCCTATAAAGAGTTGTGCTGTAAATGTGTGTTTAGATACTAGCATAGAGTGTACTAAGATTAAATTACCTTCTGTGGCTTCGAAACCTTCTTAATAGAATAAATTCCCAGGATAATTACTCTGTTTCCAGGGACAACACGATCACACAAGTACCTACAAATGCATCAGAAACACCAGTTATAAAAACAATAAAACATTGCAGTATTGCTTGAATTAATACAATTATTAAGTGTAACTGATCATTTATTGTGTTTACAGCGAAGTACACTATTGTGAGACAGTTTCCTCCCACAGGTTTGTTTACTATTTACATCTGAACTGAGTCTGTATATTTTAATTTTATCACATTTGTTTTGTTTAATTATGTCTCATTGAGCTTGGTTAGAATTGTACTTTTAGGACAACTTCTCTTAAATTTCTTGATAATTTTATTTTCGTACGTATGGTAATTTTACTACAGAGTGCAGTTTATATTCAGTGATAGAAGTCAATGTAAATTTATTTTCTCTTTGCAGCAGCCAATTTAAAATTTATAGTTTTTTTTTTTTGCACCTCAGAGAAATTAACTTTTACTATTTTTGATCTAAGTTTGTGAAAACAGAATATGACGTTATCTTATAGCATTGTAATTATATGAAAAATACCAGATAAGAAAACTAACTGAACTGCCCTGATCTACAAAGTTTCGCCTATTTATTATTTTATCTCACTTTTTCAAGCCATCATAAATTATTTTAGGCCAAACTATTGCATTTGCAATTCTTCATTATACACCTGCTTTTAAATTATGATAACATGATTCACATTTCTGTTTCTCCCCATACACTACCATGATTCACATTTAATTTCTTTCAACAAATATTAGAAGGATTTACATTTAAGTATTGTAACGTTCCGGCCTTGTTACCAGGCCGATGTTTATTATAATGCAGCCTCACAGTTAGGCGCCATGTTGTAACGTTCGGCCGCTTGTTACACTGTCGAATGTTTACGTTGCCTCGGCTTGCTCAGAGGTAGAATACACGAGACTCAGTAAATGGACGCTGATTACTTAAGAAAAAAAGTTCCAGATTAGTTTGATATATATATTTATTTAACTAAGTTTCACAGTTCACAGACGGAGTTTCAGTACGTAGAGTACGAACCTCTCCCAGATAAATATAAATGTTCAGAACAGAGCCACAGTTGTTTACTTAATTATGTTCTTAAAAAAACTCGCCCGAAGAAACTTAAAATGCGGCTACCTCCCACACCGGCAGAGAATTAAAATAATAATGTTTAGTGGCCGATGTGGGGGTTATCGTCCCGACCGACGCATCCTAAACGACCATTGTACGATGCCTCTAACGGCCCTCGCCGCCGACTCCTGACCTGCCCTCACGGGCGACGTGAAGTGACTTAACTCCCCTGACGACTGACTTGAATAAGTGAAGGGCGCCAGACAGATGCATCTTTTGTTCTGTCTCGCACCCCTCTCTCCTGCGATAAGCGCCTGGCATCCGGCATCTGCCAGAAGCGTCATCTAAAACTTCGCGTGTCCCGCTCTCAACACGTTATCGATATTGAAACTGCGTCGCAGGAACTAATACTGCGCCGTCAACATAAATGAACCTCTCGTACAACAAAAACTTGTTGACGTTGCCTGATCCACAGAAACAAACTTCTCGTATAAAATTTGTACGACGCAGCCAGAAAGTTTCTAATTAATGCTGACGCTTTACACAACACTGAAAACAACTGACAGTTCGAAACGAAACTGTAAACGGGAAACGAGCAACCACGGCTTTAAACTTCAGACCCGATAAAAATATTATGAAGCTTTCCCAAAGCTTACGAAAAACGAAAGAATTTTACACCCGTGTCCCGAAAAATTATAAATACTGCGNGGGAAACGAGCAACCACGGCTTTAAACTTCAGACCCGATAAAAATATTATGAAGCTTTCCCAAAGCTTACGAAAAACTAAAGAATTTTACACCCGTGTCCCGAAAAATTATGAATACTGCATCATTACAGTATCTCCACTTGACCAATGCATGAATAAAGTGAGAAAATCCATGGCAATGTTAATGTTACACAAGGTGGAAGAATACACAATATGCATACAAGCACGTCTTAAGCAGGTCCTTCACAAGTGCTCAGTTACCGTGAACAGTCTGCAGCAGGATGGACACACAGCCTGTTACATTCCATACAATTCCAAACTCTGCCATTAATATGTTGGGTGCAGTTTATAACATTTCATTTTAATTACCACATTAAAATTCTCAGCTATGCAAATATCTTTTTATTTTCAGTTAGTCTTCCCCAAAAAATTTCCAAAACTTATTTCCATTCATCTTCTCAAACACAATAAAAACCAATCTTCCTTATTACTGTATTCAATTATTAATTCTCCATCTTAAAAAACATCTCGCAGCAATCTTATATTTTAAATCATTAAAATTTTCATATTCTAAGCGACACATACATCACACACATCGTTGGAGGTGGTGAGAATTCTTCTAAAACAATTAGTTCTATTTTACATCTGCCTTACTTATGTTGTCTCCTGTCCTCCGATTGGCTGTCGTCTGACCATGACGCATCTTTCCGCCAATCAGCAATGGCGAGACGAAGACAACCGGTATAATTTTCTTTAGTACTTTTGTTTAATAAACATTTGATGCTGACTACCCTCTAGGAAAGAAATTGAAAATAACCAATAACNATTAAAATTTTCATATTCTAAGCGACACATACATCACACACATCGTTGGAGGTGGTGAGAATTCTTCTAAAACAATTGGTTCTATTTTACATCACATCTGCCTTACTTATGTTGTCTCCTGTCCTCCGATTGGCTGTCATCTGACCATGACGCATCTTTCCGCCAATCAGCAATGGCGAGACGAAGACAACCGGTATAATTTTCTTTAGTACTTTTGTTTAATAAACATTTGATGCTGACTACCCTCTAGGAAAGAAATTGAAAATAACCAATAACATATTAACACTGAATACAGTCTAGAAACAAATGAAAAATACTTATACATGATCTCTATGTCAATCAACTATTAAAATAACCAAAGATTATACTGTTAACTAATTTAATAAAACTTAATTTCGGAATGATATTAAAGAAAGTGACAACATAAGTAAGTACTCTGTAATCATATATAATTGAAATATCTATGAAAAAAGGTAATCATAACCCTCAAAAACTGCAATGTTACAAGACAAACCTGTCGCAGTACAGCTGCAGGTGACGAGGCATCTCGCCCTGAGGAATGGAGTCCGGCAACTCCTGCAACTTGAGCACTTGGAAATCGATGCACCTGCACTTGTCTGGCACAATGAAGAATGGGTCCAGGGGACACTTGGGTCGCCCAGCTTGCTCACTACATCACGCGCGCACACAAAAAATAACAGGTCAACTTCATATCACTCAAAAAAAACTGCAACATATCTCTCTTTGCAGTTCTTATCATTGCCTTTTTTGAATACAATTTCAGTCTTTTGTATAGCTCACATTACTAACCATAATTTGTATATGAGTTCTGTTTGTACATTTCATAACAAAGCAATTGAAAAAGCTATGCACAGTGGTAATGTCTGATTGAAATTTAACTTATAATCTATACAGTAGAACTCACTTAAGACGTTTTCCACGTGACCGGCTAATAAGTAGTTCTTACGGAAGCACTACTTACAGCATTTTCCACATGACAATTCTTCACATAATCAACATTAAAATAATCATTAAAAAACCAGTAATCACTGAGAACCGGGAAAGTATTGTTTCTTTGCTTATTCTAATAGTAAGTAAATGCATGTAAACTAAGACTAAAAAAATACACATGTTAGAGCGGCCCAGACCATTTGAAAGATATTGTAATGACGCAGTAGTATTCATTTTTAGGATACGCAGTTCATTTTCTTTCGCTTTGCCAGGCGTCATAAATTGTTATCTGGATTTGAAATTAAAGCCGTGGAAGTTTGTTTATCAGGCATCCGGTTGCCGTTTTGAAAGTCATAGTTTTATTTAGCATCGTCATTAGATTATAAACCTTCCGACTGAGTCATCAGGTTTTGTTCTAGAAGTTCCCTTATCTTTAACTGACGCCGCAGATCGGCGGGCTACGCAGTTCAGATAGCGTGGGAAGAGCGTGGCGACACACGCTATGCCCATTTTTGGTAACGGTTGGTGACACCCTGGCGTGAGAA
>NQII01007042.1:0-63660 GCA_002778355.1 Clitarchus hookeri | reverse complement strand
AGTGATAAAAACCCTGGACGAATACTCGCCCGCAAGAAAATGGTCTAGAACAAGCAACCAGAGAAGACACATCGGGCGTGACGAACATAACCCACACTGGCGCTGTTCTGTACTTGTCTGTTTATCTGAGAACCTGTTCATACTCGGCATACCTGAAGATCGAATGTGAACTGTTTCAATTGATTGGTAAATAAATAAAAGTATAGAACAAATAAACCTGAACTTGACTTCTTTATTTAATATTTATTTGGCGCCATTTTTTAAAGAGTTTTATGTTGCTACCACTGAGCTGAGTGGTAACTTCCAGCCGTCAATACCTTGACATGCATCTTTACAAATATGGCGACCCGAACGTCAAGCTGGAACATTACAAATATGGCGCCTTACACGAGGTGTCACATTACAATATAGCATCGCTGTGAAATTGCAGCCACTTTAATTTATGAAAACAGCACAGCCTTTTTTGGTTCTTGTTGGAAACGTAAAACCTTATCCAAGCTAATGACGCCACAGCTAGTGGTCCTAATGTCCCAAGGTTCCATCTACAAAGATAATTCGCCAACATCAACTTTTGTCTGTGGATGCGCACACACACACACACACACACACACACACACACACGTTTCCCAAATTGTTTGTTTTATTTAAGTTTTATTGCACACAAATGGTAGAAGTAAATAGTGCTGTACTGATATTAAAGCATGAAAATAGAAAAAAAAAATGAAAATACTACATGTAAAAAAGCATAATCTTCAATCTCGCAGCTGTAAAAACAAAACTTTAATAAATAAAACCCAAAAATGTAAAAAAACTTTACGTAGGTCAGACACTTTAAATGTCTTGCTTTCAAAACTCAACTTAGGAAGGTTCACAAATCATGATAAACCTATNCACACACACACACACACACGTTTCCCAAATTGTTTGTTTTATTTAAGTTTTATTGCACACAAATGGTAGAAGTAAATAGTGCTGTATTAATATTAAAGCATGAAAATAGAAAAAAAAATGAAAATACTACATGTAAAAAAGCATAATCTTCAATCTCGCAGCTGCAAAAACAAAACTTTAATAAATAAAACCCAAAAATGTAAAAAAACTTTACGTAGGTCAGACACTTTAAATGTCTTGCTTTCAAAACTCAACTTAGGAAGGTTCACAAATCATGATAAACATATTAGAATTGTCATTTTACTTTCATATTTTGCGGACATGTTTACTACGTTATTTAATATAATGTATGGACAAATTAATGATAATTTTCATTAATTTACAACTGGCTATTTTTAAGTCGCACAAATGAACACCAAACACAATAACAAACACAGTGGAACGATGTTAAAACAATAATTTTTTGTTCACTACAAAATATTTAATGAAAATAAAAATATTAACTTTATTAAATAGGGTGAACATACGTAGTGCATTTCCTAGGTAGTACGTAGCCTTCGAGACCCAACTTGACTGGCAGATTTGGAATGACATTACGACAAGAACGACACTGGATTGCGATCTGCGTAGCTTTGGCTCTGGTACCAGACGCTGCAATCACTATGCCTGGCACTTTCACCAGTCGTGAGACAACATTCGACTGAAACATCATGTACCCTTGTCCCTCATTTGCATTTTTTTTTTACCTCAAACATAAACACCATAAATAAAAATTTTTTTCAGTGAGAAAATTGTACACGTAATGAACCAAATGTATCATTAAAAAATATTAGAACTTATATTATGATCTAAAGGCCAATCGTGGAATCTTCCATCTTATTGAAACAAACCTTTGAAAAATCTCCCTAGGTTTAACCAGCCTACCCATATTTTAAATAGATCATATATAACCAACATTTGATACTGTTAGTAACATTAAAGTATTATATTTTTGATTAAACAAAACTTCCACACACTGTTAATAAATTATAATATTTACTTTATAACCAAAATTAACTGAAGAGACTAACAGAAGTGCTGTGTTGGCAATGGCTAAGAAATAGTTAATATGTAAAATGTTATTAAAATGAGTTGTAACGTGCTTTATGAAAAGTAAATGTCTCTTTCTGAAATATTTACATTTTCATGTAGCAGTGATAGAAACATATTTCACGGCTACTTATTACAAATATTGCTTTTTGNTCTGAAATATTTACATTTTCATGTAGCAGTGATAGAAACATATTTCACGGCTACTTATTACAAATATTGCTTTTTGTTGTCTGATCAGCACACAATGTGGTGTATAGGCATATTTTCTCTTCAAATTTTTTATGAAGGAAAACTTTATGTGGAGTATTCAGAGTTGCCAATCTGGTGAATTTCTAACCAGATCTTGTCTGGTGACTAATTTCATATTTGCAACTGGTCAAAAAGTTAACGATTTATGTAAGATTCTGATGGCTGACCTGGCAAATTAAAGGAAAACTTAAGATTTTTTCTATAACCAGATTACTGCAATTTAAGCAATTGTAACAAGCAACAATAAGTAATATTTCAATCTGTGAATACACATACGTAAATATTTTGTCTCAATTTATTTGGAATGCATTAAAATTACAATCTAGTTATTTTCTACTGATTTTTTATATATTGAGCCTACAATTTATTGGTTACGGTAATGAAATAAGTTATTTTTCATCTTACATACATAACACACAGATTTTCTTATTTGCAACACCCGAAACAGTAAATTAATACGGGAATTAAAGGGTTAAGTACTTCCACGAGTTTCAACAGTGATAAGAAAAAAAAACTGACTTGTCTACTATTGTTCTGACCCCTCCACATTCGAGCAATCTCCCAATGCAGATTGAACCAACAGTGGCAGAGCGTGCCCTGACACACACTGACCTTGAGGTCACGTAAAGATGCTGGATTGGCGTCAGACTTGAGCAGTATCTGAATGTCTTCGACGTGCTCCTCCCCTTCAGGCCTGGGCGCCGTAACCTCGTCTGCCACCTCCTTCGCCGCCTCCTCAAACTGCCACCACACAATCCTCTCAGCAACACACACACTTGCAGACTGTTCACTTTTAACTGAGCACTTTTCAAAAATTTCACCACCCATACCTGCATATATTTCACCACCCATACCTGCATATATTTCACCACCCATACCTGCATATATTTCACCACCCATACCTGCATATATTTCACCACCCATATCTGCATATATTTCACCACCCATACCTGCATATATTTCAACAGCCATACTGAATGCCACACACACACCCAGTAAGGNTATTTCACCACCCATACCTGCATATATTTCAACAGCCATACTGAATGCCACACACACACCCAGTAAGGTTAGTAATGATAGAGGTGGCGTAGTTGCATTTAAAGCGTTAGGTGAACATTTACAAAAATTGAACCAATTTATTTTTCTTTCAGTGTTCAAAGGAGTTGGCAGTTTTGTCACATATTTACTTTCCTACTAATTTCACAGTTTCACTTAAGTGACGCATGAATACAGNAAGGAGTTGGCAGTTTTGTCACATATTTACTTTCCTACTAATTTCACAGTTTCACTTAAGTGACGCATGAATACAGCGATCAGGCGCATAGCGTGTTAATTTTGCATATGGCGGAAGAATACACAATGTGCATACAAGTAGATCTTAAGCAGGGCTTTCAGAAATGCCTAGTTTACCGTGGACAACCTTTACGACAAATACCATCTGTCTGAATAACAACACTGCTGCTAAATTTCTGCATCAGTTATTTGTGTTTAGGGAACTCCCTAGTAAAATATTGAGTTGAGTTGAGAGAATGGAGCAGCACCGGAATGTAAAGGGCGGGGGAAATGGAATATCCCAGAGAAAACCCAAATACTAAATATATATATATATTTATTTATTTATTTATTATCTGCACCACTACTTTTCACTTTTAACATAAAATGTAATCTAAGATAAAAAAAAGAATAAAAAATGGTTTTAAAAAAATTGCATTTTTTGTGCTTTCCTGTGCAAATTTCTTAAAATAAATTAGAAAAGTACACGGTGCCTCCTGAAATATTTTATTTTTACGAGAAAGATAGTACACAATTCCCACCATTATTAACGCACTTTTCACATCACATAACCATATTGTTAGTTGCTTCCTCAAAGAATGGCACTGCTAATGTAGGAGCCACAGCTTCACAGCATGTTCATGTCATTTTAGCACTGACAGCCAGATATCACTTGAGATGGAGAAACACGTGGTAGTTGTTTGGAGCTACGTCGGAGCTGTGCAGTGGATGGTTCAACTACTCACAGCCAAACTTTGTAATCAGCCTTCGTGTCTCACCAGCAGCATGTGTTCTAGTATTATCACGAAGTAACACAACTCCATTATTGACAGTAACTCGCCTTTCGTTTCAAATTGCATGGTTAAGTCTTCTGAGAGTATCAAAATATCTCTCAGCATTGACAGTTTCACCTCTCAGCAAGTAACTGATAAACAAAACTACTGTTTTATTTTTTGGAGACTTTGTGTATCTCCATTCCAGAGACTGCTGTTTGGATTCTGGGGTGATGCGAGAAACCAAAATCTTGTTACCATCACTATTCAGCTAAAAAAAATTGTCGCCATTTTCGTGTTAGGTGGGAAAGCTTGAGCACTGTAATGTCACTTAGTTTTGTTAATGTCCNTAAAAAAATTGTCGCCATTTTCGTGTTAGGTGGGAAAGCTTGAGCACTGTAATGTCACTTAGTTTTGTTAATGTCTGTCAGCATTTTCAGGAGACCCGGCGAGAGCAGAGTTACAATAGCCTAAGCATTCCATTACAATATCATGCAGACGCAAATTTGTCCATCCTTCACTAAACTGCAGTACTCACTTTCGTAACATTCCATCACCTCATAGCACTTTAACCATAAGTTTCACAAATCTGCCAGGTAATGTCAGCTGATTTGCCATTCATCACATTTAAAAATCAGGTAACTGGCCAAATTTCACAATAGGCAGAGTACTAAAATGACTTGAACATTTTAGGCAAAGAGAACAATCTATCAACATTTGTCGCTGTGGCCGACTCTCACTGTAACTGTGCACTAACCACGTAACATTTAATGTAACCATATACTCATAACTCGCGAGGTCTAGAAGAAGTAAAATACAGCACAATTAATAGGAACAAAACCTTTCCTCCAGACGAGCTACTAGTTTAGATAATTACCAGTCAAGGACCCCTCCCCCCAACTTTCACTGCTCACACTCTGGGAAGCACCGTGGTGCTGTTTTACATGTATTCCGCTTTCTAGAGAGCTATTCAAATTTTACACATGTCCATGATTTTTTAAAATGTTTTTCTTAACCCATATCTTTTCTTATCTTCATTGCNGCTATTCAAATTTTACACATGTCCATGATTTTTTAAAATGTTTTTCTTAACCCATATCTTTTCTTATCTTCATTGCGCCCTCCCTACTACAGAATTGTTACGAATGTCGATCAAATACATACGTGCACTAATGCAGGCATTAACAAGATCTNCGCCCTCCCTACTACAGAATTGTTACGAATGTCGATCAAATACATACGTGCACTAATGCAGGCATTAACAAGATCTATAAAAAAAAAACTTTTCCCCATATTTATCAAATTTGCCCTTTTTTTCCCTGAAGTACTTGACTTTCTTTGTGTGATTCCTGTTTACTACATTATCATATCCTCAGAGTTGATATTGACATTTGGGTCGAGTGGGGGGATGTGGGGACTCACTTCCCACTCTGCAGATACAGATCTAGGCTTTCAAATTGTGGCATGAGAGGAAGGACACAGTTTGTCATAATTTCAGCAAACAGTATTAAATTAATGAAATAACACCATTACTTTGAACTATTCTGATACTATTCCATTTGAGTTTTAAAACAGAATGGTTTCCTTTCAAAATACGGGTTTAGAGAGAATGGGGAAACATGTGCCCTGTGTTCCAGCACCTCCACAATACCTACCATCGGCAAGTGCTCTGTGGGCTGCTTGTACAACTTCTCGGCCAGCACATCGTTGAAACTCGCCAAGTCTTCTATGTTAATCTCGATCCAATACTGCCCGAGATTGTACTGGCGCTTCAACTCATCTCTGCAACAAAATGGTCATGTGCAATTTCATGACAAGTTTGCACAGAACCAGAATTTCTTAGGCAAGGAAATATAAAAAAAAATACCAGCACACCTGCACATGCGCACACAAACACATAAGCACGAGTGTGCAGGTACACGCATGCATGCACACACACACACACAATTTTCTATTTCTAGCAGGAACATCAAAACTCCTGCAATTATACCGAATACAAGAGTTGAGTTGAGAGATTGGGCGGCTCTTAACAACGAGGTCTTGAGAGCAGATGAGGGTGAAACGAGGTGAGAATGGGCCAGTGCCAGAATGCAAAGGCGGGGGAAACTGGAGATCGCAGAGAAAACACGGCATTGCCCGGTACAATTCCCACTTGCAAAAATCAGAGTGTGGCCTGGCCAGGGATTGAACCCAGTTCGCCTTGGTGGAAGGTAAGCAGTCTAACTTTTCAGCCACCGTGGCCTCCCTGACCCCTGAATACACGAGATTTTAAAAATTGTGTCCACATTTAATGACTTAGAAATGAAGTAATAAACCAACAGCACGTCTACAACTACAAAACTTTATCTTTGTGATGCTACAAATTACTTGCATTNCCAACAGCACGTCTACAACTACACAACTTTATCTTTGTGATGCTACAAATTACTGGCATATCAAAGCATTTGTCTTGTATTAAAACATTTTCCCTCCCTTGCAAACTTCAACATTACTTATAAAAAAAACTAAAATTTACTCAGTATTACATTCAATGTGTACTTTTTTATGTATAGTTGGAAATGTCTACATGGCAGGTCACCATACAAAATAACATAAGAAAACACAAATAAAAATTTGTTGTCGCCATAGATTTGAGAAAGGTATGTGGGAGTTTCTGCCACCCGTCCCATATACGTACAACTTTATCCAAGAATATTTTATCTCAATTTAATTAAAGACAACAGGTATTATTAATATTGGTTACCTCGCAACAACCAGCAAAAGAAAAAACACTAAAAATTAAAACATTTTCCAGTTAGTTAGCTGTCCCGCAATCTTTATTGTGACGCTTCTTTAGGCATTAAGATGAAGCACTTCTTGCAATATTCATTAGGTACACCTGCTCTTAGCTACGTTCTTAATTCAAGTTTTGATGTGATTGACAATACACTGTTTTATTAAAGAGACGACAATAGAGCAAAAGATAATGCTGTGCTAACTTGTGTAGGCATTGACGCCCTACGGCATCTTGGAAGAAGATTTAGTCTGTGTGTACATGTACTCTGACATGTGCTTAATGTGTCCAATGTATAAAATTTGTAAACTGTAATTTGACTTGTCCAATACCTTTGTACTACTATGTATTGAAAAAATCTTACGGACGCAATAAAACAAACATGCATGGCAGGTATTCTTAATATACATTATTCATAATTACTCACAAATAAAACCATTACATTTTTTTTAGATACTAACAAGTTCNTGTATAGTTGGAAATGTCTACATGGCAGGTCACCATACAAAATAACATAAGAAAACACAAATAAAAATTTGTTGTCACCATAGATTTGAGAAAGGTATGTGAGAGTTTCTGCCACCCGTCCCATATACGTACAACTTTATCCAAGAATATTTTATCTCAATTTAATTAAAGACAACAGGTATTATTAATATTGGTTACCTCGCAACAACCAGCAAAAGAAAAAACACTAAAAATTAAAACATTTTCCAGTTAGTTAGCTGTCCCGCAATCTTTATTGTGACGCTTCTTTAGGCATTAAGATGAAGCACTTCTTGCAATATTCATTAGGTACACCTGCTCTTAGCTACGTTCTTAATTCAAGTTTTGATGTGATTGACAATACACTGTTTTATTAAAGAGACGACAATAGAGCAAAAGATAATGCTGTGCTAACTTGTGTAGGCATTGACGCCCTACGGCATCTTGGAAGAAGATTTAGTCTGTGTGTACGTGTACTCTGACATGTGCTTAATGTGTCCAATGTATAAACTTTGTAAACTGTAATTTGACTTGTCCAATACCTTTGTACTACTATGTATTGAAAAAATCTTACGGACGCAATAAAACAAACATGCATGGCAGGTGGTATTCTTAATATACATTATTCATAATTACTCACAAATAAAACCATTACATTTTTTTTAGATACTAACAAGTTCTACAGATACGAAATAAAACTGACCCCCAACGGTAAGATATTGAAATTGTGGTAGATTGTTACCAATAAGAGCAATTTTTATTAACTAGTGGTAAAAAAAAAAGGGGGGGTTGGCACGGTTACTGTGCTGAGTTCATGAGGAGGGTGGGGGTGAGAATTAGAACACGCCACAGCGCGCCCCTTTAAAGCGCCTCACTGTAGTCACCATCACCTGGAAGAAAAACCCATTTTAAGAACAGAATTAGAATTTAAAAGTCTCAACGGGGTCGCTTAATATCAAACATTTTTTTTTTTACCTGTATTTGTAGTTGAAATTTCCTTCGTGGAACTGTTTAAGAAATTCCTTGAATTTTCTCTTCACCCCTTGCAAATTTAATTGTATGTCACTTTGCTGGTCATCTGCACCAAAATTATCTGAAAAGAACACACCAGGATCATCGAATCCCTCCATTGTGCAACTTAAAAAAATAAACACAATTAAGCGGGAAATGATCTAGGTTTTACCCAAGACGCCCCGCGCATTTAAGTGTTGCAGCAAGGATATTAATTAAATAAACAATAATTTCATCCCTAGGTATTTTCTTCGGGTCAAAGAATAAAATGAGATTCTAACTTAAAATAGACTATATTAATTAATCAAATTGTCTGGACATATGATCTGCACGTGTGGATTTTGAACTTTTTATGGAAATTCCAAACAGATGAAATAAATAGTTGTGGGTAGGGGTAAGGTTTATTCTACACAAGTCGGGAAGCTCAATACTTTTAGTTTGGCAACACAAATATTTCGTCACTAAGTAAACGCTAGTGTCGCCCTTGTATACTTTTTTTTTCCTATTTTATACGTTAAAAAAATAGAATGACACAACACTTAATTTATGCGAAAGTACACAGGTGTGCACAAAAATGAATTAATGATGTGTTAAGCTTCCCCGGACGATGCTATTACCGGGGAAGAATGGGTGGCAACCCCGGGGGCAGAAAATAACAGGTTCCAGTAAGTTACATCAGACTATTGGAGCTAAAGATGATTGGCGAGAAAACATGAAAACAGCTGGAACACGATGCAGCGCATACCGACCCCTAGTGTCACTCTATTTCGACTGAATTTGGCGAGCTCGCGAGGCACGGACTATGGCAGCAAGCTGCTCTTCCTGCAATACTTTCTCTTGAACTACACTGAGGTGACAAAAGTCATGGGATACCTCCTAATATCGTGTCGGACCTCCTTTTGCCCGGCGAAGTGCAGCAACTCGACGTGGCATGGACTCAACAAGNTGCCTGCAATACTTTCTGTTGAACTACACTGAGGTGACAAAAGTC
The DNA here is from genome assembly GCA_002778355.1 of Clitarchus hookeri. Taxonomy (NCBI): domain Eukaryota; kingdom Metazoa; phylum Arthropoda; class Insecta; order Phasmatodea; family Phasmatidae; genus Clitarchus; species Clitarchus hookeri. The sequence goes on along the minus strand of NQII01007042.1, from coordinate 54,119 downwards.
ATCTCATACCTCCTAATATCGTGTCGGACCTCCTTTTGCCCGGCGAAGTGCAGCAACTCGACGTGGCATGGACTCAACAAGTCGTTGCAAGTCCCCGGCAGAAATATCGAGCCACGCTGCCTCTATAGACGTCCATAATTGCGAAAGTGTTGCTGGTGCAGGATTCTGTTCTCGAACTGACCTCTCGACGATGTCCCGTAAATGTTCGATGGGATTCATGTCGGGCGATCTTGGTGGCCAAATCATTCCCTGAAATTGTCCAGAATGTTTTTCCAAGACCACTGGAGGAGCCTCACAGCTCGCCTCTAGAAAATACAGTCGCTGCTCCGGGCAAAGTAGTTCTCCTGTGGCTGTCTTCACCTTTGCCAGGCGAACGGACCCTTCAGCTCCATGGTAGACCTCAACGATCCGTCCGATAGGCCAAAGTAGTCTCTTCTGATTGTCAACGCCGATTAGCACCACGTCATCAATCGCTACTTCCTGATTTTTAGGGCTGCCATAATGAATCAGTTGAGACAAATACTCCCGTTTGAGCCTCTGTCGCAGCCCTGACCGAATCTTCTGCACGTATCGAAGTCGTTTGTTGAGCCCCTTCGAATACAGATGGTCAATATCGTTGACCTCGCATCCCGGAAGGTCTCTCAAAGGAATCAAATCTTCTGGATCTTCGGAGACATAAGTCAAAGGCCNAACCCCTTCGAATACAGATGGTCAATATCGTTGACCTCGCATCCCGGAAGGTCTCTCAAAGGAATCAAATCTTCTGGATCTTCGGAGACATAAGTCAAAGGCCTATCGTTGAGTATGGCTTCGCATTTGCATATTAGTGTTGACAACTCTTCGTAATGTAGAGAAGCTTTTCCGAGGTTGCGAATGAAAAGTGGCTTTAAAACNCGCATATTAGTGTTGACAACTCTTCGTAATGTAGAGAAGCTTTTCCGAGGTTGCGAATGAAAAGTGGCTTTAAAACTCCTATTAACCTCTCCCACCATCCTCTCCACCAAGAGGCAGTGGGTGGAATGAATTTCCAAGAGATTTTATTCTAAGAAGAAAATTCTTGAATTTCTCACCAATCTAAATTCGCAAAATAATTACCTTCTCATCGGAAGTTTGTCCCATTGTTGGAGTAAATTTTAAAGAGCCTCCCTCTTCTGGCGATAAACCTTCTTAAGGCTTGCAAAAAAGCAGGTGTGCTCAGGGATTCGACCAGTTCTAAATGGACTGCCCTGTAGACCGCACAAGTGAAAATAGCTATCCATATCTTGTGGCCATTCTTCAAAAACAGAGGACCTGCTAAATCTACACCCGTGACTTCGAATACAGCACTACTAATATTCACTCTGTCTCTGGGTAGGGGTGCAAATGGGGGATCAATAGGTTTGTTTCTGTTGAACCTTTTGCATCTTAAACAACTCGATACTATCATATTCACAGTCTTCCTCCCTCGCAGAATCCAATATTCTTCTCTTAACCAGCACAGAAGAACTGACGTACCAGCATGTTGTGTGGAAAGGTGACACATGCGGATCAACTCCTCAGTAATAAAATTATTCGATGGAAGTAATATAGGACACCTCAAACTCTCGTCTTCGCCACTGTTAAATAGCTTTGATATGATTCTTATAAGCCCATCTTCATCAACAAAAGTCAATATTCTTTTATTTATTTTTTGAAGAGCAGTAGAATTCTCTTTCTGTACACATTATAGTAACCTCTTCTCAGCGAGCTTGATTTCTGTCGTTAAGAATTCTCCAACATTCTGAAATCTCTAACTAAAAATGCGCGCAATAATCTGAACAATCTTATTGAAATTGGAATAACGTTGGAACACATTTGTGAAAACATCTACATCCGAAGAAATTGCCATCACCGTAGTTTTCCTTCTTTCACCTTCTAAATTCTCTAAACTGGGGGTTATATTAGTCTTCGGCCACTGGTTTTCATTGTTCATTAACCACTTTGGCCCCTCACACCATTTAGAGTCTAACAGTTGTCGATGACTACAACCTCTAGTCAGGATATCAGCAAGGTTTTCACTTCCGGTAATTTGTCTCCACTGGGACACATCTGAGAATTTCCTTATTTCTTGAACTCTATTCGAGACAAAACAGACTAAGGCCCAGGATTAACTGTCCAATAAAAGGATACGGATGAGTCGGTCCAGAAGTTCACCCTGCTGCTGTCAATTCCAAGTCGCGATGAAATGAGGTTCCGGAGACACACACCCACAAATGCACCCATCAGTTCAAGTCTTGGGAGAGTTAAGAGTTTCACCTGTGCTATTCTTGACTTTGACATTATGAAACTCACAAAAATGTGTCCATCCTGTTCTCTTCTGACAAATATGAAAGCCCCAAAAGCAGTTTGGCATGCATCACAGAAAACATGTGTTGTGCTGTTTTCATTGACGACTATCTCCTGCTTTATTTTTCAACTTCCCAAAACATCAATGTCCTCTATCGATTTCTTTAGCTCCTTCTGAGAGTCCGCTAGTAGTTCATCGCCCCAGCCCTTGTCTTTCAACGCCCATGCCTTCCTTAACAAGATTTTTGGAATTATCGAAACAGGTGAGGCTATTCCCAGTGGGTCATATAGTCGGTGAATGAGTCCCAACAATGTAATCTGGGTCAGTTTTGAAGGAATCTGTTCTAGAGTCTTCAAGTTCAGGCCTAACTCATCTTGACCACAACTCCATANATCTGGGTCAGTTTTGAAGGAATCTGTTCTAGAGTCTTCAAGTTCAGGCCTAACTCATCTTGACCACAACTCCATAAAAGACCCAATGTATTCTCAATTCTTTGCGGATCTTTAACATTGGACACCCAACCTCGTAAGTTAAAGCCAAACGATCGCATCAATTCTACTGCTTCTTTCACAAATATATTTAACTCTTCTTCTGAGTTCAGACGAATTAGGCAATTGTCCACGTAAAATGCTGTCTTCAACAGTTCCGATGTTCCTTTTAAAATGGTCGGAGCATTGTGCAGATGATATCTTATCACTCCGCACAGCTGGAAGGGACTGCACAAAAGACCAAACACAACACGACAATGTCGATACATTATGACTCTCTCTCCTTGCCACCACCAAAAACGAACAAAATTTCTGTCTGATTTATCAATACTTATTTGGAGAAATGCCTTCTTCACGTCAGCCAACACTCCAATTTTTCCTTTTCTAAAGTTGGTTAATATATTGGGAATCAATTCGATTAAATTAGGACCCTTCTCCAAAAAACCATATAAGGAATGTCCACGAAAGTCTTTACAAGAAGCGTCAAACACCGGTCTAACTTGTGTGGTACCATTTTCCTTGAANTTGTGCTGTTTTCATTGACGACTATCTCCTGCTTTATTTTTCAACTTCCCAAAACATCAATGTCCTCTATCGATTTGTTTAGCTCCTTCTGAGAGTCCCCTAGTAGTTCATCGCCCCAGCCCTTGTCTTTCAACGCCCATGCCTTCCTTAACAAGATTTTTGGAATTATCGAAACAGGTGAGGCTATTCCCAGTGGGTCATATAGTCGGTGAATGAGTCCTAACAATGTAATCTGGGTCAGTTTTGAAGGAATCTGTTCTAGAGTCTTCAAGTTCAGGCCTAACTCATCTTGACCACAACTCCATAAAAGACCCAATGTATTCTCAATTCTTTGCGGATCTTTAACATTGGACACCCAACCTCGTAAGTTAAAGCCAAACGATCGCATCAATTCTACTGCTTCTTTCACAAATATATTTAACTCTTCTTCTGAGTTCAGACGAATTAGGCAATTGTCCACGTAAAATGCTGTCTTCAACAATTCCGATGATCCTTTTAAAATGGTCGGAGCATTTTGCAGATGATATCTTATCACTCCGCACAGCTGGAAGGGACTGCACAAAAGACCAAACACAACACGGCAATGTCGATACATTATGACTCTCTCTCCTTGCCACCACCAAAAACGAACAAAATTTCTGTCTGATTTATCAATACTTATTTGGAGAAATGCCTTCTTCACGTCAGCCAACGCTCCAATTTTTCCTTTTCTAAAGTTGGTTAATATATTGGGAATCAATTCGATTAAATTAGGACCCTTCTCCAAAAAACCATATAAGGAATGTCCACGAAAGTCTTTACAAGAAGCGTCAAACACCGGTCTAACTTGTGTGGTACCATTTTCCTTGAAAACTGGTCTGTTGGGAAGATATAGACTATATTGAGTCACTTCACTTTTCGGAATGGCTTCAATTTTGCTGGACTCAAGCCATTCCTCAAATACTTTCCCGTAGTCGCCAAATCTATGAATTAGTTAGTACTGAGCAGTCTCTTCATGGCTTGATCTTTATTATCGTTATGAAGAGGTCTACCTTCTACCCAAGTCAAACTTAACTACATATCGACCATCTTCTATTTGAATCGTTCTCTCGAATTCTCAGATGATTCTATCNTACCCAAGTCAAACTTAACTACATATCGACCATCTTCTATTTGAATCGTTCTCTCGAATTCTCAGATGATTCTATCGCTTCTGGCATATTTTGTTTCTATTACTCCTGGATCTGTCACACCTAATGTCTCTAAATCCCANGATTCTATCGCTTCTGGCATATTTTGTTTCTATTACTCCTGGATCTGTCACACCTAATGTCTCTAAATCCCAGAATATGGATAAGTCCGATTCTGAGATACATCCAGCCAACAAAGAAGCTGTAATGCTCTCGGAGGTTATCGTAGGTCCCAGGAGAGTCCATCCCAATTTTGTGTGAGTGGCTAGCATTTGGTTGATTCTACAGTGTTGAAAGGAGTAGATATTTGGCCAAGAATCAGCCCCCCAGCAAGACTACAATTTCTCGAATGGAATTGTCTGTAGAGTCAAAGAGGAAAATACCCATGTCTTTTAACAAATCACAAACAGCTGGGTCATCGAATCAGGTTAAATAATCGTATATGCGATCTTGTTCGAGAACTTGTAATTCGCATTCAAAATCATCAATCAGAAAACATAAATTAATCTGGTATACATTATTACTTTTAGGGGTGACCTTTTGTCCACCGAAAAGTTCTTGACCAAGCAATTGTTTGCCCCTTTTCTCTAGATTACACTTCTTAGCAAACTTCTTGGTGATATAACTTCTTTGAGAGCCAGAATCGAGGATAACACGCACTCTGTGCCTACCACCAGAAGATTTGACAAGCTATCAAGGTTTGAAGATAAGTGTGGGTTGGTTTCGGAACATCAGTCGTGAGCATAGTTATTGTGTTTGATGTTTCTTGAGCAGTCAAATTCGGAACTTTATTACACAGAATCGGAAAATGTTTTCCTTTGCATGTGACACACAGTTAACCACAGGCCGGCATTTATTACTAAGGTGACCTCGTTTAAGGCATCTAAAACAAGCGCCCTTCTTCTTAATTGTGTCGGACCGNGCCGGCATTTATTACTAAGGTGACCTCGTTTAAGGCATCTAAAACAAGCGCCCTTCTTCTTAATTGTGTCGGACCGCTGGGTTATTGTGATCTCTACAGCAGAGGCACAACCCTGGAAGGAATGATTCTTATCACAAAAAATACAAGTATCGTTACCTCTTGCAGCATCTGTTGATATAAGTGTGGCCNCTGGAAGGAATGATTCTTATCACAAAAAATACAAGTATCGTTACCTCTTGCAGCATCTGTTGATATAAGTGTGGCCGCTGAAGGGACTTCAACCTTTTCTCTTGACTTAAGAGGCTTCACTTTCATTTCCGCATGGTCAAAAGAATTTTGCCTCAATTTTAGTCTTTCTTCTCCCTCAACTTCTACTCTTAGAAATTCCAGCAGCTCTTTCAAACACTTATCCGGGTTTTTCATTGAAGCATTGACTGTACTCCTGTGTCGCTCCCACACCTTAAAAAGGGGTTCAGGCACGGCTGATTCCACCAAAGGAAAAAGCATTGCTGCATATTTTTGTTTAGTGACTCCCATCGTGTTGAGGGCTTTAAGTTCAGTTTCTAGTTTGTCATATAGACAAGCAACAGAGCCTTTCTCTTTGCAGAGGACTAGAGACAACAATTNCTGGAAGGAATGATTCTTATCACAAAAAATACAAGTATCGTTACCTCTTGCAGCATCTGTTGATATAAGTGTGGCCACTGAAGGGACTTCAACCTTTTCTCTTGACTTAAGAGGTTTCACTTTCATTTCTGCATGGTCAAAAGAATTTTGCCTCAATTTTAGTCTTTCTTCTCCCTCAACTTCTACTCTCAGAAATTCCAGCAGCTCTTTCAAACACTTATCCGGGTTTTTCATTGAAGCATTGACTGTACTCCTGTGTCGCTCCCACACCTTAAAAAGGGGTTCAGGCACTGCTGATTCCACCAAAGGAAAAAGCATTGCTGCATATTTTTGTTTAGTGACCCCCATCGTGTTGAGGGCTTTAAGTTCAGTTTCTAGTTTGTCATATAGACCAGCAACAGAGCCTTTCTCTTTGCAGAGGACTAGAGACAACAATTGTCACACATACTACTCTATGAGCATTTATTCNAAGCAACAGAGCCTTTCTCTTTGCAGAGGACTAGAGACAACAATTGTCACACATACTACTCTATGAGCATTTATTCTCGTCCAAAGCGTTGTTTTAATTAGTCTACTGCTTGTGCATAATTATCTCTGGAAGGAGGAAATCCTTCAACGAGTTTTCTAGGGGGTGTGTCTATCTTAAGTGAGCGTAATAGAACTTCGAACTTGTCTTCTACCTCCCACTTATCAGATTCGTGAATCCTCGAGAATTGAGTCCAGAATCCGATCCAACTACCGAGATTCCCATCAAATTTGTTCGATATTTCGGGTAACTTCGTCGTAACTTTAGTTCCTGTTTCATAATTCACGACACTTCTGGTGTCATCGGCTACTTGGCTATTACTAAATTCAATTACCTGTTCTTTCAAAAATCTAAATTCATACTCACAAGCCATTTCTATCTCTTTGGTCAGACATTCGTCTGTGGAGTCTGGATTGTCAAAAAGTACGGGTTAATTTCTTCACCTGATGTTAAGAGTTTTTCAAATTTTTAACTCAAAGAGTTTAATCTAGCACATACCTCAGTTTTAGATTCTTTGTTCGAAAGAAGATATTGTATAACGTTGGCTTCTTTTGTGAAAACCGCTCGCAATATTCGACGTTCTTTGCAAGAAGTTACTTCTACGCCGTCTTTGATTTCTGCCATCACCGGGTCCTGTCACGGCCACCACAAATGTTATTTCTAGAACTTCTAGTCTAAGGATATTTTGGCAGAAAATATAACTCTAAAGAAATAGCCGAGGGTATCTTACGCTTCTAAACAAAACACACTTTATTCATCATGACATATATGTATGTATAACAACCCAAGCTTCCAAAGAGATAATAAATATGAATTCACGTCATAAACAGTTTCAACAACTGTCATTAATTTTTGAGCTATTATTTTTTACTAATATTTTTGCATAGGGAGACAGTATTGCAATTGGTGTAAAATTGGCCATAACTGAATCATATCCCTTCTAATGTAGTGGTATATTTTTTGAATATTCTAATCTATCTGGGAATACACCTGACACGATCGATGTTATAGGGCCTATGCTGATATTCGGTTGATGGAATGTTCATAAGGGCACCAATCACTTAGTGTTGCTTCGGAGCGACACCAGACTCTCTCAGGGGTGTTCGGCAGTGACTTACCCAGCCTTATGACTNATCACTTAGTGTTGCTTCGGAGCGACACCAGACTCTCTCAGGGGTGTTCGGCAGTGACTTACCCAGCCTTATGACTCGTGTCTAATCCGCGGTGGTCAAGGTAACTGTTGGCTGTCACATACGCCCTGCGATTAATATAACATCAGGCAGTTAACTTTAATTTTTACTTATTTGATGTGGACCACTTCTGCATGGTCAGGCACGGCCACTGTCATCATGGCATTGGCCCACATTCGCTGAACCAGTGTGGCCTGCGGAATACACGCGTCCTATGTCCCAATGCGTGTCTGCATCGCTCACCGAGTAATCCAACTGAGTGCCCGTTGTGTCCCTAGAGAGATCTGTGTAATTAGGATAGGAATCAAGTGTTTTCGCTCACTGGTAAATGTTCATGAAATTCGCCCTTAGGAGATTGCGAAGTAATCGCAGAANTAGGAATCAAGTGTTTTCGCTCACTGGTAAATGTTCATGAAATTCGCCCTTAGGAGATTGCGAAGTAATCGCAGAATAAATGCATGCCACATGCATATTTAATGAGGTGTAGAGTAGCAAGACTAGGGTANATACACGCGTCCTATGTCCCAATGCGTGTCTGCATCGCTCACCGAGTAATCCAACTGAGTGCCCGTTGTGTCCCTAGAGAGATCTGTGTAATTAGGATAGGAATCTAGTGTTTTCGCTCACTGGTAAATGTTCATGAAATTCGCCCTTAGGAGATTGCGAAGTAATCGCAGAAGAAATGCATGCCACATGCATATTTAATGAGGTGTAGAGTAGCAAGACTAGGGTATTTGAAGTGTTCTGTATAATTTTCCGAGAGCAATTGTGTGTCTAATCAAACCAATTAATGACATGGGAAATAATTAGTCTTTCTTTCAACCTGACCATTCCCGTCGTAGTGTACCCCAAAACTTAACAGACCTAAATTTCCCATATNTAATTAGTCTTTCTTTCAACCTGACCATTCCCGTCGTAGTGTACCCCAAAACTTAACAGACCTAAATTTCCCATATACTCAGCAAGGCACCACATAATCATGTTTTGTATTTAAGTTAGTGCTTAATTAAGAACTCTCAACTCTCTACAGTATTAAGAAAACTTACTCACAACGTTTCAGTGTTTTATGTGTATATGTTTCAAGTTCTATGTTAATAAGGTCAGTTAATTAAATTGACTCGCAGACTGGAGCGAGCTCTCGGCAAGGATGTCACTCACTCGCACCATCAACGGCAGTCTGATTTTGCTGGTCTTCTTAGATGCTGCACCTGCGTCGCATCGCGGAGGACTTCCATACTTTGTTCAGAACATTTAACTACAATAGGCTAACGTAATTTACTGGAACTTTTGTTTAATTACCAAAAGTCTTTCCCACGTTCGCAGCACCCCTCCGTCAGCTCAATTTACCGACCCTGGAGGTTTAATTTCTCTTGTATGTTTTCGCACCATTCTTGGTCTTTTTATAGAGTAATGGTCGCTGATAGGCCTATTGAGTCAGGTCCACTTTAATTTGCATTCCATACATGTAAGTGTGTACACTATTCGGCAATATAATTTATTTGGGTTAATCTAAACTAGTGGGTTCTCATTTTCGTGTTTTATTTCGGGCCCTGGCCCTATCCAGGAAGTCTTCGAAGCCTCAAGGAGGCATCCTTCATTTATAAGATAAAAGGTAATACTAAGTCGTGCTGGGGAGCCTGAATACCCCGGCTATATATTATGTTTCCTGTAAATTTGTACCATGTGTGTCAGGGGATGAAGACATGAGGTCGTTCGGCCCACGATCCTGAGAACTGTGACTTCGTGCTCACCCAGTGAGCTGGTCTCCATCCTATTCGAAATAGGAATACGTTTTGTGTAATATTTTGACTTTTCTTAACATAGTCACCGAACGATGTCCGCATTACTATCTCCGACCGCTCAGGTAACATTATATTAATTCTTCTTTATTTCATATAGCTTAGTTATTGTAAAGTTTATCTCAGAAAATTCGATAAGAAATACATTTTTTCACAAAAACTATTTGGTTAGTAATGATTATAAAAGTAATTACTGGATTGAATTCATTTTCAATAATTCATAAATTATCATCTTCCGAGTTGGTATACAACGATATCTTTCTTTCCAATTTTTATTAGGAACTAAAGTGATCACAATAATTGTACNGAATACCCCGGCTATATATTATGTTTCCTGTAAATTTGTACCATGTGTGTCAGGGGATGAAGACATGAGGTCGTTCAGCCCACGATCCTGAGAACTGTGACTTCGTGCTCACCCAGTGAGCTGGTCTCCATCCTATTCGAAATAGGAATACGTTTTGTGTAATATTTTGACTTTTCTTAACAAAGTCACCGAACGATGTCCGCATTACTATCTCCGACCGCTCAGGTAACATTATATTAATTCTTCTTTATTTCATATAGCTTAGTTATTGTAAAGTTTATCTCAGAAAATTCGATAAGAAATACATTTTTTCACAAAAACTATTTGGTTAGTAATGATTATAAAATTAATTACTGGATTGAATTCATTTTCAATAATTCATTTAATTATTGTCTTCCGAGTTGGTATACAACGATATCTTTCTTTCCAATTTTTATTAGGAACTAAAGTGATCACAATAATTGTACNATCTTCCGAGTTGGTATACAACGATATCTTTCTTTCCAATTTTTATTAGGAACTAAAGTGATCACAATAATTGTACTTAACCGTGTAGTGTGTGATTTCTACTCTTAGGCTTCAATGAAAAGAATAGCAAATATTAATGGCAGCAAGAGGCAAACCGTAAGCATTGAACTTCCATCAGGAAGTAGTTTGTCTAAGAAATTATTGACAAATTGTTTACTGTGCCAAAATTTGTTGTGGTCTTGCATTACCGATTTTTGGCCTTGTCGTCCAGGTATGTCGTACTTTGGCTAAATGTGATTATGTGTTTTGAAATGCTAGAGCGTGTTTATATAATTCAGTGATCTTTTTTCAGGTCAGTTAAAAATAATGTAATATCAGCTCTTGAAAGACGTTTCTTACTATTATTATATGATTACTTGTTCGGCATGTAAGTGCTTAGTTTCTTTGTTTGGAATGATTACATGTTTTCGGTTGAGGTTATGTTGTGGTGTATTTGCTTGCTTACGACTTTGTTGGTTGTGTAACATATTAGGTAATTGTTAAGGGTAATTATTAAGTTTAGGGGCTTTTCTGAAATACCNCGACTTTGTTGGTTGTGTAACATATTAGGTAATTGTTAAGGGTAATTATTAAGTTTAGGGGCTTTTCTGAAATACCAAAAAAAAAAAAAAGTTAAAATTATGATATATTCCACTCTACTAATGACGTAGAACACGAATATACTAGGGGAATTAACGTCCGACTGATTTCGTAATATGTGCCCACCTAACCTAACAGAACCTAACCCCACGATGGGTGAATCACTATTTTACATTTTCAAACTAACCTAGGATTGTTGGGTTTTAAACTAACCTAGGATTTTTGGGTGTTAATGTAACTTAGGATTATAGGGTCTTAATCTAATGTATGATAGTAGGGTTTTAAACCAAACTAGGATAGTAGGGTTTTAAACAGTAATTACCTTTTAAACTAACCTAGGATATTAGAATGTTAATCTAACCTAGGATTTTAGGGTTTTAAAGTAACAGTTAAAGACTCTGGAAGTCTATGAATCAACTCACCTAGGTAGGTGGCGGGTACAATTTCATTGTCTTCGACCCATTCAACTGCAGTGCATATTATCTCAATCCACAAAACACCACAATCTACTAAAACATCCAAGTAACACCTGCCCCATTGGCGAATCTTACGCACAGAAGCACTCGTTTTTGCACCCTCTATTCTTAAATCACAAGCTTGGATTGGATTTGGATGTCACAACTCACGCTCGCAACTACACAACTGCACTGGCTCGCATCTCAAATGCAACTAATGGCATCTCAACTTCCATGTAAAATTCTGTGACGATGACGTCTACAGATCACAACCAATTAGGTGACTGCGCTGTGCACATTTGTTCAAGTTACTAATGCATTACTCCACCAAAAATTATGGCGTCCGACGTAAACAAAGCGGCGAACTGCTTGTACTTTTAACTATTTTATTTAATACGTTCTACTTATTTTAACATTACGCCTTCCTGAATATTAATAAGGTAAGCTGTGCAGAACCCATTAATGCTACTTTTGTTGGTCTAGGATGTTTCCTTCAGAAAAGCTGCTACTCTGGATAATTACCCAATGTGTAAATACAGGGTACTGGTCGCCATCAAATAATACCATATTTGGTTGTGCTGCAGTGCAATAAAAACCTGTGCGTTACGTATTTTGAAGTTAGGTTTAATTTAGTTAGGCTTGCTACATTTCAAATAGCTACACACACAGTAATATACAAACCCTTTGACGACATTCCACAAAGTGCAAAATCCTGTCGTAAACATATACTACACACAGTAAAACATACCGGAAGAATGTGATTTTACTCGCCTAGATAGGTCAAAACAACTTTAATTCAATAAACCGGCTATCGTCCAGGTAACACCTTCCACATAGACGACTGTCACGCACAGAAGCATTCGTACTTCCACCCTCTGTTCTTAAATCACAAGCCTTCACACGGTCTGATTCGGACGTCACAACTCACGCGTGCAGCAACACTCCCCACCACGAACCGCACTGTGTTTCAATTACCGTCCAACTAACCTACGGTAACGTCTACACATCCACAGCAGACAGGTGACTGCCAATTCACATTTGTTTACTTTACTCCAGCATTACAGGGCTATACAACATGGCGTCCGACACAAACAAAGTGGCCGAATTCCTTGTATTTTATCGATTTTATTTTCCACGTTCTGCTTATTGTATAATTACACCCTCATAAATATCAAACAAGTAAGCTATGCAAAACTCATATATATAACTTTTGTGGGTCTACTGTTTCTCCTTCAAAAAAGTCTCTATTCTCTATAATTACAGACGTTATGTTTACTTTGGAGAAGGTTTTTTGCATTTCAACGGTAGTCGCCGGCAGTACGTAAGCCCTTCACTTCCTTGCTAACATGCAATACTTAACAGTACAATTAATTACAGTGCATGCAATTGTCATGCTAAAACTAGACTATGTACAGCCCATTAACTGATCAACTGAACAGGACATGTTTACCTTCTACCACAAACACTTGTGTTTCTGTATAATAATTAGATTCGACACTTAACATGGAAATAATTGCAAAGAAACATTCTTGCTAGCACATTCCATTCATAATTCACAAATCTTCATGTGGTACATTCAGAAGGAACACCAAGCAAATGCCTGCAGCATCGCTCGCTCTCCGCCAACCACACACACTCACTTATAACTGTCAACTAATCACAATACAGGTTTGGTAAAATTTACAGTGGACGGCCAACTGTCGATTCTCATTGGTTTCCTTAACTACACCATTGCACCATGGCAATACTACTTCCACGGAACTTTTTACAATCCTTTCAATAATTTCAACAAGGTTAGCTTTTCAAAAGCCAACAGGTTAAATGTTANCGACTTTGTTGGTTGTGTAACATATTAGGTAATTGTTAAGGGTAATTATTAAGTTTAGGGGCTTTTCTGAAATACCCAAAAAAAAAAAAAAGTTAAAATTATGATATATTCCACTCTACTAATGNAAAAAGTTAAAATTATGATATATTCCACTCTACTAATGACGTAGAACACGAATATACTAGGGGCATTAACGTCCGACTAATTTCGTAATATGTGCCCACCTAACCTAACAGAACCTAACCCCACGATGGGTGAATCACTATTTTACATTTTCAAACTAACCTAGGATTGTTGGGTTTTAAACTAACCTAGGATTTTTGGGTGTTAATGTAACCTAGGATTATAGGGTCTTAATCTAACGTATGATAGTAAGGTTTTAAACCAAACTAGGATAGTAGGGTTTTAAACAGTAATTACCTTTTAAACTAACCTAGGATATTAGAATGTTAATCTAACCTAGGATTTTAGGGTTTTAAAGTAACAGTTAAAGACTCTGGAAGTCTATGAATCAACTCACCTAGGTAGGCGGCGGGTACAATTCCATTGTCTTCGACCCATTCAACTGCAGTGCATATTATCTCAAACCACAAAACACCACAATCTACTAAAACATCCAAGTAACACCTGCCCCATTGGTGAATCTTACGCACAGAAGCACTCGTTTTTGCACCCTCTATTCTTAAATCACAAGCTTGGATTGGATTTGGATGTCACAACTCACGCCCGCAACTACACAACTGCACTGGCTCGCATCTCAAATGCAACTAATGGCATCTCAACTTCCACGTAAAATTCTGTGACGATGACGTCTACAGATCACAACCAATTAGGTGACTGCGCTATGCACATTTGTTCACGTTACTAATGCATTACTCCACCAAAAATTATGGCGTCCGACGTAAACAAAGCGGCGAACTGCTTGTACTTTTAACTATTTTATTTAATACGTTCTACTTATTTTAACATTACGCCTTCCTGAATATTAATAAGGTAAGCTGTGCAGAACCCATTAATGCTACTTTTGTTGGTCTAGGATGTTTCCTTCAGAAAAGCTGCTACTCTGGATAATTACCCAATGTGTAAATACAGGGTACTGGTCGCCATCAAATAATACCATATTTGGTTGTGCTGCAGTGCAATAAAAACCTGTGCGTTACGTATTTTGAAGTTAGGTTTAATTTAGTTAGGCTTGCTACATTTCAAATAGCTACACACACAGTAATATACAAACCCTTTGACGACATTCCACAAAGTGCAAAATCCTGTCGTAAATATATACTACACACAGTAAAACATACTGGAAGAATGTGATTTTACTCGCCTAGATAGGTCAAAACAACTTTAATTCAATAAACCGGCTATCGTCCAGGTAACACCTTCCACATAGACGACTGTCACGCACAGAAGCATTCGTACTTCCACCCTCTGTTTTTAAATCACAAGCCTTCACACGGTCTGATTCGGACGTCACAACTCACGCGTGCAGCAACACTCCCCACCACGAACCGCACTGTGTTTCAATTACCGTCCAACTAACCTACGGTAACGTCTACACATCCACAGCAGACAGGTGACTGCCAATTCACATTTGTTTACTTTACTCCAGCATTACAGGGCTATACAACATGGCGTCCGACACAAACAAAGTGGCCGAATTCCTCGTATTTTATCGATTTTATTTTCCACGTTCTGCTTATTGTATAATTACACCCTCATAAATATCAAACAAGTAAGCTATGCAAAACTCATATATATAACTTTTGTGGGTCTACTGTTTCTCCTTCAAAAAAGTCTCTATTCTCTATAATTACAGACGTTATGTTTACTTTGGAGAAGGTTTTTTGCATTTCAACGGTAGTCGCCGGCAGTACGTAAGCCCTTCACTTCCTTGCTAACATGCAATACTTAACAGTACAATTAATTACAGTGCATGCAATTGTCATGCTAAAACTAGACTATGTACAGCCCATTAACTGATCAACTGAACAGGACATGTTTACCTTCTACCACAAACACTTGTGTTTCTGTATAATAATTAGATTCAACACTTAACATGGAAATAATTGCAAAGAAACATTCTTGCTAGCACATTCCATTCATAATTCACAAGTCTTCATGTGGTACATTCAGAAGGAACACCAGGCAAATGCCTGCAGCATCGCTCGCTCTCCGCCAACCACACACACTCACTTATAACTGTCAACTAATCACAATACAGGTTTGGTAAAATTTACAGTGGACGGCCAACAGTTGATTCTCATGGGTTTCCTTAACTACACCATTGCACCATGGCAATACTACTTCCACGGAACTTTTTACAATCCTTTCAATAATTTCAACAAGGTTAGCTTTTCAAAAGCCAACAGGTTAAATGTTAGTCAGACATGTTTTAATTACCATTGTTTATTCCTGTAAGTGGTTAGAAAGTCGGCGCGCACACCCCTTGTGATTCATGTATCATGAATTTAAGTTTAGTTTTGTTTGGTGATCATGCATTTAATGTGGTTAAGCATCCAGATACAATTAGTGGTACATGAAGGTAACTCATGTGGTTGGAGACACTGTAAGAAAAAATTAAGTTTTGTAAAAAAAAGTTTTAAAATTTTTTTACTTTCCTCAATGTAGTACACTTTTCCTTCAAAAATTCTGGTTTCGCAACCAACATTTTCCTTTTTTCTTTGGAACCCCAGAAATTCACTAAAAACCATTAAGCTAAAAAATTCTAACTAACCACTCTCCCCCCCCCCCTTTTTTTTTTTCACCACCATTATTTATGTGGTACATCTAATCATAATAATGCCAAGTGGTATTTGGTGATTGAAAGGTTGGGAACCCATGCAATGGCATATACCTGGAACCACTAAAATATCTCGGTGACAGTTTTTCTGCAAATTATAAAATAATTCCAAATCCAAAAAGAAAAGTAGGAATAAAATATTTTATAACTCATTGAAAATGTTTGAGTAAAAATTTTTTTTGTTCAAAAGTAGTTAAAAAAAAGATTAAATTTGATCACAAAAATATAAAATTATTGAAACCTAAAAAAGCAATTGAAATCTGAATATATATTCTATTGCCTATTGTTGCAGGGAACCAGCTGGAAGGGTGTTTGTTAACCCTTAACATCTATTACTACCCCCTGAGAAGGAACATCTGTCTGTGAGACAGACGTTTAGGTTGTTCTTCTAAAGATGTTTGACCCAAAAAAATTAATAGTTCTATATTTGTACCAAACATTGTTCAACTTGTACACATTGTATGTGATGACTTTTTCCTCCAATAAAAAAAATTACACTTTGTATTTTTTGAATAATTTGGGTCAAATACAAAATTCTTCTGTTTTGTTGTAACCGTAATAACAAATACGAGGGTTATTCGGAAAGTAAGGTCCAATTTCGTATAAAACATAAACCATCACAGATTTTTTTCAAAAAACTTTTTTTATTTAGTTCCTTACATGTTTCTCTATCTTTATACATAGTTTCCATATTTGTTTANTTTTTTTCAAAAAACTTTTTTTATTTAGTTCCTTACATGTTTCTCTATCTTTATACATAGTTTCCATATTTGTTTAAACATTTGTCATAACGTTCTACAAGCTTTTGCATGCTTATGTCATAGACGTCTGCCACCTGTGAGGATAACCAGTCTGTAACTGCCTACATTCGGAAATGCCAATGCTAAAGTTGAAATTGTGAATCGCCGGTCTTCACGAATATTTTCGTCCATGGCCGTTACCAAATCTTCTGTGATCACTGATGGTCGGCTTGATCGCTGTTCTTCATGGACATTTTCCCGTCCGTCGTGGAAAGCTCTCACCCACTTACGCACTTTACTGTCACTCATCGCATTGGGGCCATACACTTTACTTATCTGTCGATGAACTTCCGCTGCTGAAACGTTCCTTGCTNGTATTTGGTGATTGAAAGGTTGGGAACCCATGCAATGGCATATACCTGGAACCACTAAAATATCTCGGTGACAGTTATTCTGCAAATTATAAAATAATTCCAAATCCAAAAAGAAAAGTAGGAATAAAATATTTTATAACTCATTGAAAATGTTTGAGTAAAAATTTTTTTTGTTCAAAAGTAGTTAAAAAAAAGATTAAATTTGATCACAAAAATACNAATTTTTTTTGTTCAAAAGTAGTTAAAAAAAAGATTAAATTTGATCACAAAAATACAAAATTATTGAAACCTAAAAAAGCAATTGAAATCTGAATATATATTCTATTGCCTATTGTTGCAGGGAACCAGCTGGAAGGGTGTTTGTTAACCCTTAACATCTATTACTACCCCCTGAGAAGGAACATCTGTCTGTGAGACAGACGTTTAGGTTGTTCTTCTAAAGATGTTTGACCCAAAAAAATTAATAGTTCTATATTTGTACCAAACATTGTTCAACTTGTACACATTGTATGTGATGACTTTTTCCTCCAATAAAAAAAATTACACTTTGTATTTTTTGAATAATTTGGGTCAAATACAAAATTCTTCTGTTTTGTTGTAAACGTAATAACAAATACGAGGGTTATTCGGAAAGTAAGGTCCAATTTCGTATAAAACATAAACCATCACAGATTTTTTCAAAAAACTTTTTTTATTTAGTTCCTTACATGTTTCTCTATCTTTATACATAGTTTCCATATTTGTTTAAACATTTGTCATAACGTTCTACAAGCTTTTGCATGCTTATGTCATAGACGTCTGCCACCTGTGAGGATAACCAGTCTGTAACTGCCTACATTCGGAAATGCCAATGCTAAAGTTGAAATTGTGAATCGCCGGTCTTCACGAATATTTTCGTCCATGGCCGTTACCAAATCTTCTGTGATCACTGATGGTCGGCTTGATCGCTGTTCTTCATGGACATTTTCCCGTCCGTCGTGGAAAGCTCTCACCCACTTACGCACTTTACTGTCACTCATCGCATTGGGGCCATACACTTTACTTATCTGTCGATGAACTTCCGCTGCTGAAACGTTCCTTGCTGTCAAAAACCGAATCACTGACTATTTATAGTCGGGGGGCTGATTAATTGTTTTAAACATTTTGAATTGACACTGTAAACAGCACACTGCAACAATACCAATGCAAATGGAGTCGTTTGATGAGCAAGGCATGCCGGGAGTCGGTGCGCATGCGCGTTACAATGTTCGCGCAACATTTGTTTAGCTATGGTGATTCGGACCTTACTTTCCGAATAACCCTCATACTAACTAATTTGTACAGGTGAAAAAATTTGCAAAGTAAACTAATTCCATTGTCTACTGTGTGACACACATGTGATCGCCAAATAGCAAGTCATATATATATATATATATAGACACACATAAATATTTGCATATTTGCCACATTTTTAAAAATTGTATTGTAGGGAGNGTTTGATGAGCAAGGCATGCCGGGAGTCGGTGCGCATGCGCGTTACAATGTTCGCGCAACATTTGTTTAGCTATGGCGATTCGGACCTTACTTTCCGAATAACCCTCATACTAACTAATTTGTACAGGTGAAAAAATTTGCAAAGTAAACTAATTCCATTGTCTACTGTGTGACACACATGTGATCGCCAAATAGCAAGCCATATNGTGTGACACACATGTGATCGCCAAATAGCAAGCCATATATATATATATATATATATAGACACACATAAATATTTGCATATTTGCCACATTTTTAAAAATTGTATTGTAGGGAGACATAATTGCTGTTTGTTTATATTGCATGTTGACACTTCTATTGGTAAATATTATGATTTTATTTCAATGTTTACATCTATGAGCTTAAAATTTTTCTTTATTTCTTTTTAATCATCTTTCATAATTTTTCTGGAATTTAATTAACTGAACATTTAATGTTGCAGATTTATATAATTACTGTCTCTTAATTTGTGTGATGTCTCCTTGTCTGTTATATCATTGTATACTGATAAGCCTAATTCCTAAGCGGTCATACATGTTAATTAATTTATATTTAATATTTCCTTATCAGGAAGTTTTTTATTCCTTGATTTTGTTAAGAAGGATATGGTTACACTTTTGACTCTCTCTAGACTTGGTAACGGTCAGGTCATATAAGACTAGTTCCTGCAGATGTTGCTTAAATTGTTGTCTGACCGCCCATCGTCAGTGTAGTAAATGTGCACAGGCAAGGGAAGAGGCCTAAAAAGCACCTGTTTATTTTATTAGTGGATTTAGGTCATGAGGATGGTGTCCGAGATGACGCTTACTACTCCATTCCTGCAGAGTAAGTCTGTACTGAATAATCTGATCCAGAGGTCCACTTAATTTCTAAATGTTGAGATCATTTTATTAATTGCTTTAAGTTGAAGAGAAACTTAAAAAATTTTATTTTGGATTGTGAACTGTCAACGAGGTCCTGAGAATTGAATTTTGCTTTAAACTCAAGCTAGTTGTCATTCATATAAAATTTGTGGACAAGAATTTTGATTTTGTTTTAATGAACTTTACGTTAAGAATTTATTGCATTCAACTGAACAAATTACAATTCATGTAAGGTTGTTCTTGAAACATATGAACTTTTCTGTGAAAAAAAAAAAAGGGGGGGTGAAATTATTCTATTTTATACTTCTGAGAAATGTTATTATATGGATCACGTTTACTTTCAGTAAGATATACAATTTTGAGTTGTATAATTTTCTGGTAATTATAAATGTTTATACATGTCAGATGTTAATATTGTTGCAATTCTTCTTTTCTCAGTAATAAAACTTTCATTTAATTCTGTGTGATTTGTGTAGAATTGGAATTTTAAAGCCTATTGAAAAGGGTACAATTTGTGTTGCTTCTCTGAATGTTCTTTCAGAGCATACTTCTACACAAGGAGAATAAGGTAAATTATTTTATTCACGTGTTGGAGAGATAATGTCTTTGTTCATTTATTTTTTTTATAAAAAGTGTCTAATATTGTCTAATACTACGTCAAATTGTCTGCATTGTTCTCTGTCAGTGTCCTTTTGGGTGGCTTAGCAACGACACTGAGGGATTTGTTGATTTTCATATGTGCAAGGCTTCTATTTCACACAGTTGCGCAATTAAAAACTCCTGAAAGTATTAGTTGTTATTTGGTGATTATATATATGTCGAGCACTGGCCCACAGTACTAGTTTGTGTTGTACAACTTAGTTAGTATTTGTTATTACAGCTGCAACAAAACAGAAGAATTTTGTATTCAACATCAAATTGTGTGAAAAAAATTTATTGGAGGAAAATATCATATGCAATGTGAACGAGTTGAACAATGTTTAGTACAATTATAAAATAATTAATTTCTTGTGTTCCGACACCCTTAAATTAATCATTTACCACTGATATATACAGATCAGACTTTTTTCATTGTTAAAATTAAATATTAGAAAGGACAAAAAACTGAGAATACAAAACCCACAAATTAAAAATAACTTTATTTTTATTTATTGGTTTGCTAGTAACTATTTAGTTATGAACTTTCATTTATTGAAAAATAGCTAGCATAAGTTACTGTAAAAACTGTAGACAAAAACACATGTAGTTAAAAAATTAAGTTTCATACAAATTTATTGTAAAACTGATTCTCGGTTAGCATTTGCAGTTTTTTTCAAACCTCTAGTTTATCAAATAGAAATACTTACATATGTAATGAAAGTATGTAAACCTACTTATAATATGTTGCAATATTAACAAAAATTAATTCAAAAGTACAAAAATGTAACAAAATCTAAATTCAGTTATTGGACATTGTAAACAAATGCTGATAAAAGTACTTGTAAATCTTTAATACAAATATTGTATAGATGTAAGAACAACCAATGCAAGATGGTGTTTGTTTTTCTTTTGATTTGATATGGACAGTAACGACCCGTCTTTTATTATAGCTTGTCACTTCTTATGGCTTCGCCTGGANGTGTTTGTTTTTCTTTTGATTTGATATGGACAGTAGCGACCCGTCTTTTATTATAGCTTGTCACTTCTTATGGCTTCACCTGACNTGATATGGACAGTAACGACCCGTCTTTTATTATAGCTTGTCACTTCTTATGGCTTCGCCTGGAGGTCCAGCTTCATGTGTTATCCCACTTTTACATTGCTTGGGAACAGAATTTTCTCTCATCACTTCGGAAATGAGGTTCTTCAGGGAATCAGAAAGATTTGGAATCGTATGTTGCTGTCTGAGGTGTGCTGCTATCAACAATAAGGGTTCTCGAAGAAAAATCTTTTGGCTTTCTGTACATTTGTGTAGTAGTGTTGTAAAACGTAAGCATTGCAGCCAACACATGAAAAAATACAGCGAAGGGCCACCTCCTTCTCCGTCTGTTTGCAGAATAATTTCTACATTTCATGTCAAGAGTGTCTACTCCTTATTTCGTAGCATTTTAAAAACAAATAGTTTCAGGTTTATTGCTTGTTCTATCAGAGTACTTATCAAGATGCATGGATGACAATAGAATCACAGGTTTGAACTTTTTTGGTTCATATGAGATGAGCATGAATTTTTTAATGAAGTTGTAGATATATGATCCCGTTGGTCTATTTTTGTTAGGTAGAAACATTTTTGGAATGTGAGACTTGTTTTCTTTTATGGTACCGATGACAGCCAAGTTATTTTCCCACAGTATGTCAGCAAGTTCCAGTATNTGTGAGACTTGTTTTCTTTTATGGTACCGATGACAGCCAAGTTATTTTCCCACAGTATGTCAGCAAGTTCCAGTATCTTATCCAGTTATCACAGGTAATGCTCCTGTTTGTGCTGTACAAACATTTTGTCATTGTACAGAATGCTAACTCCAAGAAAATAATTTTTTTTTACCATAATACTCAACAGGCTCATCAAAGACTTTCTTTATCATTGTCATACNTGTGAGACTTGTTTTCTTTTATGGTACCGATGACAGCCAAGTTATTTTCCCACAGTATGTCAGCAAGTTCCAGTATGTTATCCAGTTATCACAGGTAATGCTCCTGTTTGTGCTGTACAAACATTTTGTCATTGTACAGAATGCANCCTGTTTGTGCTGTACAAACATTTTGTCATTGTACAGAATGCAAACTCCAAGAAAATAATTTTTTTTTACCATAATACTCAACAGGCTCATCAAAGACTTTCTTTATCATTGTCATACTGTAAATTTGATACATCTATAGAATGATTACATTGTTCCTGGCCATCTGAATTTGTTGCACAAATATACTCACCTTGATAATCTTGCGTGATTTCTAATTCCACGTTTTCACACTCAGATTCACCTTCTGAAATTTCCCATGAGCTGTCTTGGTCAGAAAATTCTTGCTAGTCCTTTTTTGGCACGTACGTATTATCGGAATCTATGTCAGATTTGAACTCCGACTCATCTGATGGAAGAATCAGGGTCAGGTCAGGTTCAGGTTATTCTTTGTGCGCTCTGAAATATTTTTTTTGTTTTTTTTCCATCTATAACACCTTAAATGTTGGAAAAAAAATTAAAATTATTATTTAACAAAAAAATAGAGGCAAAACAAAATATACATAACAGGGACCATCTGTCTAAATGAATGGTAATGTTACCAGTGGGTTTTCTCAAGGTTTTCCTGGTTACCCTACTGTGGCAGTCTCTTGCTGCATCATCTTATATTAAGTCTATTATAGTGTTTTCCCATTAAGGGTTATGTTTACTGTAAATTTTTATTTAAAGTTTTGTTTTCAATTTGCTTTTTATGTATATTTTTTTTAACATCTTTTTTTTTTATTGCTCTAAGTAATTATTTTTATTTGTAAAAATATAATACTTAACAGTAATTATAAACCACACATCCATTTTCTAGATATAGAATTTTCTGCAATTAATTTAACCTTAAAATTTTAATTTTGTTTTTCAATTTCCGAAACATTTTTATGTTGTAATTTTTTTCTTGTGTAATTTCAATTGTGTTTTCTCAATTTTTTTTTATTTTCCCAGAAGTTAGTTCAGGTTTTGTGTTAGCGTTTTACGTAGTTGCTGGAAGTAGTGCTTCTGGTGGAATTTTTGATTAAGGCGGCCGTAATTTAATTCTGGAATTGAATCTGGTCAATCCCTGGTGCCAGCCTAACCAAATAAATTTAGAGTGGTCCCAGAAGTGAGTTTAATTGATAGGAACACCACGCCACGCCACGCTTGAGAAGAAGGCGCAGGCATTATGGTAGGAATCCTTTTAGTGGTTCCAGGCGCCATATTAATGAGAATGACGACGCCAACTAAAACCAAGGTGTCGCCTACCCTTGTTTGATGCCGGAGGGGCATATAATCACCTATAAAGTATTCCAATGGATCATTTGGAAAATCTACTTAACTTTTCAACAGTCTTCTGAATATATTAATTTTGCATTTTTATTGTGTGATACGATCCAGTGGTCCGACGCTCTACGGTCTTGAGTTAGTGCCGGAGCAAGCTAATTAATTTTATTAACCCTGAGAAACTTTGGAAACAAATAAATTATTATTTGAAACAATAAATTTTAATTTTTGATTGACGTTTGTGGAGTTGTTAAAACAAGTGACATTCCTTTTCATGGAGTAGTGAAGTTAGCTTTGATTCAGACACATGAGAATTAAAGGCAGATTTAATTAGTAACACTTTAATTTTAACAGATAGAAAGCAGCACTACTATTTTACTTTTTTTTCTCTAATTAAAATTTTTTAGATTTTCATCAACTTAAATAAATTCTGTAAGGATGGTCATTATTTGAAACCATTAAACTCTTAAACAATTTTAAGCATAATTTGACAGATTTCAGATTTTTTGATAGAGAGTCAGCATCTTCCATTTTCACTAAATATAACTCTATTTGCTGACAGACATTTTCATGTAATAAAATCTGAGTAAAATTCACCATCCTTGTTTTCTTTTCAGTAGCTAAAGTAGAGAGTTGGAATTATTTCAAAGTGTTTTATTCTGTTTTGTCCAGTGTTTTCATGTATGAAATTGATGAGTGTCTATCTGTCTTTTGAAAGTTTAAATTTCACAACCTGTCTACAATCACCACAAATACCAGTTTTGATTACTTGTCACAAACACCAACACAATCTTTTCAATCCCCAATAGATTGCAATCTTCACCTCATTGGTGCTAAAATACTTCTGTTAACTATTATCTATGTTCTAGTTTAGGTATGTAGTACACTGCTTGTGCTTCGACACTTGCTAACTTTTATGAGTAGCCATGTTGATCAAGATTTTGCTGAAACAGTGCTATATTATCCTGTTAGTATTTTTGTTCCTGATGGCATAATTTTTAACATCATTACTACTGTAAATATAATTTTTTTTAATGTAAGTTTTTTTATTACAATTTCTTGTGAATCAATTTTATGTTGTGGGCAATTCCTTAGTCTTTATTTATTTGACTATCATGTTAGTTAAGGTTGCAAATAGGCTGCTAGGCTACCAAAAATATATAAAAGGACTGGAATTGAAGTATTCACAGTGTAGTACTTGTCGACAGGAGCACACACACAAAGAAAGACAACACACATTCCATGCGGTTGCGCGATCGTGATGCTTCACTGGCGAAGTCAGCTTCGTTAGGCGGCGAGTTGTTGGACACACACAATTCGCCACCTGATGAAGCTGGCTCAGCCAGCGAAATGTCGCGATCGCACAACCGCATTAGAAAATGTGTCATCCTTTTTTGTGTGTGTGTGCCTGTCGACAAGTACTACACTGTGAGCATTTTAATTCCTGTCCTTTTATTTTATATAGTTTTATTTGACCATCACTTTGAGTTTGGCAGCATTCCTGTCTCAGATCTGGTACATACTTATTCCTGTGTGCGATATTTATTGCCCAGTGGTTTGAAGCACTGTGCATGCTTTTGCATGCCAGTGTTTCAAGGGGCACATATTTTGGTTATTCATTGCTTGAGATTTTGGTGTTTTTTTTTGGGGGTTTTTAGTTTTAGACAAATTCCACCCAATTATACAGCAGTTTGTTGAGATGGGGTTGCTTTTCATATAGAAAAGCTTATGTTTACATTAAAGTAGAACTTGTAACTTACAGAAAAATTACATTACAGTTGATAATGTATCTATGAATAATGTAGAAAAATTACAAAATCTTTTTCGAAATGCATACAAATTTAACTTATTAAAAATTATTGGAGAACAAGTCGTATTGTTATAGTATCATTTTTATCATCAATTTATTTATCATTAGGGGGTGATATTTGCAATTGCTGCAAAATTTNAGTCGTATTGTTATAGTATCATTTTTATCATCAATTTATTTATCATTAGGGGGTGATATTTGCAATTGCTGCAAAATGTACACAAATCTTCCATTGTTGTTCAGTTTCCAGCAGAAAGTATTGATTTGACCAGACAAGTTGTTTACAATGGATCAGCGATTGAACACAAATGATTTTGCTGCAATTCTGCGTATCTGGGAAGAGGAGCATCAGACTCCAGGATATGATCCTGTACCTATTCTTACAAGGTTATTGTTTTTACATTATTTATAATAACTAAAAGGAAAAATAATAATATCTTTTATTAGTGTGTTTATTATAAATTATCTTAAGTATTTCCTTAGACTGTGCTTTATATAATATACTTTGTTTTTGTGCGTTTGTCTTCCAAAACGTTCAATATGCAGTTACATATTATAATTTTTAACAATCAGTGGGTTTCAACATGTTGGATAAATGTTCACAGTATCAAGAATATTCTATCAGATAACTGATAAGATTTTTGGTATGAAAACTACGTTAGCTGCACTTAAGATAGTCTTTTTATCTCAAGCGTATAAGGATGTGTGTCCATATGAGTAAAAATATCCACTGTCCTCAACTTTTTTTTTTTTGGCTTTATTATGATGATGCTGACATTGTTTAAATTAAAGCATATTTTATTTGTTTTCTAAAATTATTTTTTATCAAAACATTTAAGTAGTTTCTAAGTCTATGATTGATCAGTGGAATTATTGGCATATACATACATATATATTGTCCCCATATTATTTAAGTAGTAAATTTTGTTACACACATTTATTTTCATTTTACTATAAAATACTCGCACAGCAAATTTCAACTCGTTTGGAGTACTACAACCCGTGCCGACTTGCATCGGAACATGTTCATACAAGTTACGCTAGAAAAGCAGCGAGCACTCACTTTGTTGTCATTCTAATGCAGTACGTCAAGACATTAACACGGATTGTTTTATTGTTCGAAGATGTCAGTGGAACTATGAAGTGCTAAAAAAAAGTATTTTCTTTGTCAGGGAGGCAAACCACCAAATAACGGGTGCAAAACCACCAGCAAATCGACAAGATCTTGCAGTTTTGTTTTTTAATACTCGAGGAGTTAAATTGACTGTAATTGAAAGCACAAATCTTGTTATTCGCGAGTGAATTATTTTTTGGAAAAAGGCGAGAATACCCACAAAATCACTTCCAAACTGTGTAAAGAAACTTGTGGGTCTTTATCATGTGTGGCGGGAGCTTCAAAAAAATTGCACGAAATCCCAAGATGTTTATAAACGGTGGGCGGAAAAATTCCAAACGGATTTGGATAAGTTATTTGATATTGCACATGCCGATGCCCTCGAAAGAATGAAAACTGAGGAAGATAAAATTTTCTTACAGAGACAGTTGCTGAGAAAGAAGAGAGGTTATGGTAACAAGTAGAAAAAAAAGAAAACTAGCTGCACTTACTTTTTCTACATCACATGAGTTATCACATCAAGAACTACATGGTAGTTTTCTCAGCTCCGACGAAGAATCTTTGCCTCGGACATCAATTGCTGTAGCGTCTGAAACAGCTGGAAAAAGAGGAAGAAAGGATTTTGTCTGACAAACTGATAGCGGCTTTGGACAGATGCCAACTGAGCATTAGGAACTACATCTATATTTTTCAGGCTATAGTGGAAGCGCTAGGTCTCAGCATCGACGAATATCCAATTAACAAATCATCAATTCAAAGGATTCTGTCTCAGATGAGGAATTCAAGAACTGAAGCTATAAAGACTGATTTTCAAGATGGTGTACCTGATGTAGTCACCGTTCATTGTGATGGCAAATTATTACCTGGCTTGGATGTCAGGAGTCCTAAAGAAGAGTGACTTCCAGTCCTGATTTCATGCGAAGAAAAGGAACGACTTCTTGCTGTGCCAAAACTTGATAGTTCTACTGGAAAAATCNGAAGAGTGACTTCCAGTCCTGATTTCATGCGAAGAAAAGGAACAACTTCTTGCTGTGCCAAAACTTGATAGTTCTACTGGAAAAATTCAAAGCTAGGCCGTTTTGGACGCGCTTCATGATTGGAATCTCGATGACCAGGTGCAAATAATGTGCTGTGACACCACAGCGTATAATACTGGTCGCTTAAATGGAACTTGCGTTCTGTTAGAACAAAAGCTTGAAAGAGAGCTGTTACTGTTCTCTTGTCGCCATCATATTAATGAACTAGTCCTAAAAAGTGTGTTTGAAGCTATAATACACTAAGTTACTAACAGCCCCAGCATTCCGCTATTTAAAAAGTTCAGAGATAATTAGAACAACATTGATTTCACTAACATACAAATATGCTCAGGCATTCAGTGATATAGCTGAAAGAGCTGTCAAACTTATGCAAGAATTTCATGGAAAAATCACAGCTAAGAAAGAACAGAAGCAGTACCTTTTACGCTGTGTTCAAGAACACAGAAAACTCTATCCTGACTGCAAACAGGAGACTTTAAAAAGAAAATATCCACATTAATATTTTGGTTTTTTTTGTGTCTAATATACTTATCTAGTGTTCATTGTTGTTTTAGTTTCATATTATACCTAAAAATAAAAATTGTGCTAAGATCTACCACATATCACGGAGGAGTAAAAAAATACTATTTTTAAAAACTTTGGGGCCTAGTCGGCACGGGTTAAAATCATTGTACAAGGGTGAAATTTTGTATCTGAGTAAACCATGGTAGTTTAAAAAAAAATAGGTGATATGCGTTAGCAAATAAAAATTTTTTTTTCTATATAAGTGACACATTACTATATATACCCCTCCCTCTCCCCTCTATATACCTATATATATGTGCATGTATAAATATATATCTCTATCATTTAACTTAAAATTCTCTCATCATCTTAGTAAGCAATATGTGGTATAGTGGACAATAATTATTTTCAACTACAGTATGTGGTCTTTACTCAAGAACAAGTGCTAATTTCAAATGTGTTCTCAAAGTGCTACCTCAAGTTATCATTTAATGGTAAACCTCTTCAGAGTATCTGGATTGAACTGTAGTGTTACAAGCAACTGCAACGTAAGATTTTAGCATTCTGTAAGGAGCACGGTGCCACAGACCGTGTTTGGTACCCATTCAAAACCACATTAGGCTAAAGTGATCATAAGCTTTGCCCCTGCTAACAAGCACAGATACAAATTAAGCAGATGAAGCTAAGTTCATACAACTATTTAATAGATACTTACTAAACTAAATTTATGATTTATTATTGTTTAAAATAATACCAGTTAAAATAATGTTCATTATCTATACAGAATGCTTCTGTATTAGTGTACTATTGAATAATTTCTAATAAGGAAGGGATTTTTCTTTCTCCATAGACTGGCCGAGATCATTGAAGCGGAAACAGAGAATTACATGAAGATGGACCCAGACCCATTTGATGAACGTCATCCATCTCGAACTGACCCTGATTGTGAACTTGGCCACATTCTAAAAGTATTATTTCGAAAAGACAGTTTTGTTACAAAGGTTGGTTACTGCAACTATTATTGTTGTTTCATTAGAAATAGTTGGACAGAATGATAAGTAAACTACCTGTACTGCAGTCCCAAAAGAGCTACAAGCAAAAATTTATGAGTTTTAAGTTGAACAGAACCATTCCTCTACTTGCTGCTATCCCCCCTTTTACCCTTTCCATCCAACTTGCTGCCCTCCCGCCTCCAACTTGCTGCCCTNATTGACTTCACCCACCCAAACTCGATTAACCTCACCCACCCAGACTTGATTGACTTCACCCACCCAAACTCGATTAACCTCACCCACCCAGACTTGATTGACTTCACCCACCCAAACTCGATTAACCTCACCCACCCAGACTTGATTGACTTCACCCACCCAAACTCGATTAACCTCACCCACCCAGACTTGATTGACTTCACCCACCCAAACTCGATTAACCTCACCCACCCAGACTTGATTGACTTCACCCACCCAAACTCGATTAACCTCACCCACCCAGACTTGATTGACTTCACCCACCCAAACTCGATTAACCTCACCCACCCAGACTTGATTGACTTCACCCACCCAAACTCGATTAACCTCACCCACCCAGACTTGATTGACTTCACCCACCCAAACTCGATTAACCTCACCCACCCAGACTTGATTGACTTCACCCACCCAAACTCGATTAACCTCACCCACCCAGACTTGATTGACTTCACCCACCCAAACTCGATTAACCTCACCCACCCAGACTTGATTGACTTCACCCACCCAAACTCGATTAACCTCACCCACCCAGACTTGATTGACTTCACCCACCCAAACTCGATTAACCTCACCCACCCAGACTTGATTGACTTCACCCACCCAAACTCGATTAACCTCACCCACCCAGACTTGATTGACTTCACCCACCCAAACTCGATTAACCTCACCCACCCAGACTTGATTGACTTCACCCACCCAAACTCGATTAACCTCACCCACCCAGACTTGATTGACTTCACCCACCCAAACTCGATTAACCTCACCCACCCAGACTTGATTGACTTCATCCACCCAGACTTCCTTGACATCTCTCACAGCCCCTGAATTATTCCTCTTATATCAATTGTGGTAACGGTGTTAGCATATCAGACTTTTTATCAAACCTGCTTTATTTAAGTTGTTTTTTTGGTATAGTTTTTTTTCCAACTTCTTTATGAATGAGTACTGCTGCAAGTACGTGCAGTTCCTTTTTTTTGCCACCCCATTCTAGGTTAACAAGTATTGCATAAATGGAAATAAATGATTTAGTAACTTTTCTGTTTCTTTTTCCCTTTTCTCCATATAAAACTCATCTTCCCATTTTAATCTCAAGTGTCCATGTACTTACTTTCCATTCTATTCTATGTAATTTTTCTCACTCCCACTTTTTAACTCTCCCTTTGTTCGGTTTAGACTTCCTGTACCTTTTTGGTTCCCTCATTGTGTGGTCAATTCACCCATTCTACCAGCCAACTTTCTGCTCTGCCCAGTGTGCCATTCCTTCCCCCTACTTACTGTCCTGTCAACTCCCTACTTCTTAGTCTATCTGTGACCCTGCTCTGGCCTCACATCCTGCTTTCAGCTTTCTCATTCCTCTGCCCGACCCACCCGCTCATCCCACTTATCCCTTTTTATAACCTGCCTGCTTATCCCTGTGTCCAATCATCCTCATCCTGTGGATGCTTATCCCTAGGCCCAGCTTTCCTACTTCCCTATCTCCATTTTGCTCATCTATCCGGCTGTCCCTGCATACTTGCTGTCCAGATTGTTCATTTGTTTCTTTCTATTCTTTTTCTAAAAATTATTGTGTTGTAAATGAACTGATCAAAGTAATTGTGCTTATTCTCTACACTGGGAATTGGAAATAGCTTTTTGACTGTAGTGTGAATACATGTTTTCTATCGTTGATTTGTGCTACGTATAAAATGTGTTATCATATTTGAATTGTTTTTTCATTTGCAGCTTGTAAATGACTATCTCAGAGATAACTATTGGTCGCGATCTGGTAGTCACAATAAGGATTCTCGCAAAGTGAACATAGCAGCATGTAGGCTAATGCTAGACATAATGCCTGGCCTCGAGATATCTGCAGTTTTCCAAGTGGTGAGTTACACTTTTTTTACGGAAATATGTCATGAACTTCTTTCTCTTTTCTAGTTCACATATAAGAAATTTTGCGACACAGAAATTAAAGTAGTTTTTGACATTTACTCAGTTAATATAATTTTATCAAGCTTGTATCCTTAATGTACTTATGTAAGTTAAGGTATTATTGGTGTCTCTTGTGCCTGGAAACACTTAATCTTTACATTATTCCAGCCAATGCTGTATTGATTTTCCTTTGGCTCAGTACTTTGAAACTATTCTATCTCAAACAACAATGTGACTTAAAAAGAAAAAAGAAATTTGTTCTGTAAATGTAGTACATTGGACTAAAGAAAGTCTTAAATGCAGGAAAGTGTAAAATTTGTGGATATAATAGTGCAGTGGAATCTACGCACTGTCTTTATTAATTACATGGCAATATTTATTTAAAAAGGTGGTTAAAGGTTAAAAAATGGCTGAAATAAAAAAGTAACTAGGGCCTCAAAAGTGCTCACTTTACAGTGAAAAGTCTATATAATTAAAATGATACTCCATTTATGCAAAAAGACATCTTGGTGATTTAAAATTAACAAAAAAGCAGACTGCAACATCATGCATATGCCTAACAGTTGCGGCACGGCCCATGTTTACATTTCCCGCGAGGGAATAAGATTTTTTACTTTAAGAAATTATATTTTAACACACAGATATTTTTACTTTAAAACTGTGTTTATACCTAACAGATGCAAAAAATATTTAATAAGAACCAATGATGTTGCAATAACTGATCAAACACTGTGTAGGTAGCAAACAGCATTATAATACAAAATATCTCTGGAAAATCAAAGACCCATGAATTAAAAGTAAAGTTATTATAAATAGTTACCAAACTCTGTACCGAGCGAGGTGGCGCAGTGGTTAAACTTTGGATTCACATTTGGGAGGGCCAGGGTGTGAATCCCGGTCTGGCCATCCTGATTTCGTTTTTCCACGTTTTCCCGAAATCACTCCAGGCAAATGCTGGGATTGGTCCTTACCACAGACTATGGCTGATTCCTTTCCTTCTACTTCTCTGAGCAACTTGCTCCATCTCTAATGACCTTGCTGTCAACAAGACGTTAAGCATGACTCCTACCAAACTTGGTGTGGCCATACAGGAGACATAGGGAACGGAGTGTATAGGTTGTAATGTTTCCTGAGCGAAGATTCAAATGGAGTTTGCTATAAACATTAACTCAAACTAACTCAGTGGAAAAGCAAGATGATACTCTGAATTGAGAAAGGTTCATTGATAAAAAGAGCGCCAAAAGTAAATAAATAAAGGATGAAGCGGTAAAGTGTTCACTGAAGATTTATTGCTATTTCTTCTACAATATCGCCATACAAAAGAAATATTTATCACTAGCGACAGTAAAAATAAGAAAAAGACAATCGCAGCCTGTTAATGTTGACTTGAAATACTTATCACTTCGAGGATAATTAAACTAAGAAGAGGGGAGAAAATCACTAATTTCTCTTCCTGTGCCCTAATGACTCCTCACACCGGCAGGAATAAATTTAATAGATTTAAAATGTCTGACAAAAAAAAGAAGGTTGAAGTCACGGGCACTGCCGATGATCGCTTGCTGCTCCTCTCTAGACGAGCGCTTCTCGACTTCCATTACTTCTGTTGACTTCTGTGTTGCATGACAAGGGTCATGCCTGCTCTATGTGTGTATATATATATATATATATATATATATTGATCAAAAGTTTTGTCATCTGAACACTGCTCAATTGTAGCAACGCATTGTGTGGTAATGTCTAAAAATAGCACAAATGCAGACGTGGTGTTGCAGGTCACGTCAGCCAAATGTGACCACCTGCACTTTACTTATTTCATCATGTATCGGCAACACAATGGCTACGTGTCAAACTTATTAACCCAATGAAAAAGTACAATGTAATTTTATGATGTCTGCTACTACGGTTGAATGACTCTAATAAAATAATACATTTGGAAAAACGAATNCTACGTGTCAAACTTATTAACCCAATGAAAAAGTACAATGTAATTTTATGATGTCTGCTACTACGGTTGAATGACTCAAATAAAATAATACATTTGGAAAAACCAATATATATATATAAAATACGAACAAATTATTATTGCCACGATATTCTAAATACTGAATGAGTTACTATCCTTTACAAAAATATATAAAAATTAAATATTTCCCAAAAATGTTAATTACTATATACTGCAACATTATAAGGTGCTCTAAAGTACGGTGAATGAAACATGAAATCAGTATAATTGTGATTTATTAGCAAACGTTGTTAAATGATAACAAGTCTTGAATGACTGCAACATGCATAATACAAGATATACCATACAGTGTCATACAAAAGGCTTTTAAATAATTATGATAAGTGACAATATATTTTAAATGATTCTAAAGTATGCCTCTAGCCAAATTGTATATTTATTTCCCAAAAATATTATGTATGAAAAATATGGAGCAGCAGGGACCTTTTATCGTCATGCAACACTAACTACACGAGTCCCGGTAGCAGAAAAATGGGTGGCCCAATAAAAATTACAGTAAAACTC
Organism: Clitarchus hookeri; assembly: GCA_002778355.1. Taxonomy (NCBI): domain Eukaryota; kingdom Metazoa; phylum Arthropoda; class Insecta; order Phasmatodea; family Phasmatidae; genus Clitarchus; species Clitarchus hookeri. The sequence continues at coordinate 20,467 of NQII01007042.1, read as the reverse complement.
ACCAAAAACAATCTACCTACCCAGTTCATACAAATTAACGGCCAGAAATACACGGGTATGGCTCCGTTGCAGCACCAAACCAGGGAAATTCCAAAAGTAAATAGGGAAAGGAAAATCAAAACCCAGATAAATAAAAAAAAACTACAGAAATTTGCCACTACGGTGCCAAGCACCGTATAACAAACTGCGTACAAATGGCTGTAAAATATTCATCCTAAAATACTGTAAACCCAGTTCAAACAATGGAGCAATACACTGGTAAAATGCTAGGTATGATACTTAAAACGCCCAATAAAAGAAATACCAATAAATACTCTGCATATCTTGACTTGTGTTGTGTAATGTGACAATGAACTTCAAATACAAATGACAAGTAGCTTGTAGACTGCCTCGCGAAGTGCACCTCAAGATACCAGCGCGCCAGTATTTATACACCCCAGACCGCCCTGCTAGCACACAGTAGCATGTTTGAGAACTTAAGTAGAAAGGGGGCTCAGGCAATCACTATAACAGCCAGTAGGAACTTGAACACTCAGCAGAACAGCCAAATTCTACTGTTCAGTCCTCCTACACAGACTGCGTGAGCTGGTCGGGCCGGCCGCGGAGTGCCGGGCGTTCCCTACAAACATGCTTGCTTCTGCTCTCACACAACCACAGTCCTAGTTCTTGATGCAGATATGTAACATGCATACGCCATGTTACAAATTAGTAGAAGTGTTGTGAATAAAATGTGATAAACTCTAACTGGCTCAAAACAATATTTGAGTGTAAAAATGTGGCTTTAATGGATAGTACGTTCTGAACAACTATATAGAAGTACAAACATTACAATGTTTGAACAAGAAATTGAATGCAAGACATTACCACTTGCCATTAAATATTTTTTTTTTTCATTGTCCTTACAGTTTGGCATTAATAAAGATAGGTGAGGAGAAGTTAGTTTTATTGCCATGGGAAAATATGATGCATGCATTAGGAGAGCCTGCACTGTATTTTTTTTGTAAACACTCCTGTAATGATACACAAAATGAGGGAATATGCAGCTTGGAAATGCATGTGAACGGTAGACATTTTTTTGTTACTTTTTAAAACACTGCAGCANAAATGAGGGAATATGCAGCTTGGAAATGCATGTGAACGGTAGACATTTTTTTGTTACTTTTTAAAACACTGCAGCACCATTATTAAATCGAACATTTTCCTTGTAATGACGTGAAAAGGAGGGAGAGGACATTTATAAAAAGCATTGCAAGGGCATGCCTGAATACATCTCCTGTATAATTTCATATTTTAGCANGAGGGAGAGGACATTTATAAAAAGCATTGCAAGGGCATGCCTGAATACATCTCCTGTATAATTTCATATTTTAGCATGAGTGTGATGGCCTGCCTCTTGCTTCCATTCATGTTAGAATAACAATCCAAAAAAGTGTCCAAAAAGTAGGATAGGTCATCAACTACTGTCCAATAAATGTGTCAAAAATCCAAATTGAAATCCAAGTGAAATAGTGTAATGAAGCAGTCAGTAAACAGAAATCCAAATCGTAGTAAGTAAGGAAAGTCAAAAACCCAAATTATTGATATAACACTAGACAGTCAAAAATTTTCATAACAAGCAAACTTCTCAATATTAATGGGACAAAGATGGGCAGAACATGCGAGTAAAAAAGGAGGGTAAAAGGCAGAGTTTTGATTTCTTTTTTTGCAGCATGCAGCACGCGTTAGCTTCAACATAGGCTGGCGCTGTTGCCATGGGGTGGGGAATGTTCCGTGCTGTGCACATGTATGTTGGCAGACAGGTAGAGTGTGGAAAAGAGAACTGCACCAGCTGAGGCTGTGCTGTAGAACTTTGAGGTCAACTACCTTGCATGCGCACTGCTTGCTAGTCACTAAATTATCTTGCAGCTTTTAAATGTGCTTTAATAAATTTTTGTGGCAATTTGTGTTATTATTATTAATTTGACTTCTATTAGAAATGGCAACACCATGACTGTCAGACAAGGGTATTAAAGTGCGGGTCAGAGGCACTGGTGTCACTTTACCTTGCTTGGGTCTCACTCTAGGGTATATCCTGACTCTGCGACTGCTGGCTGGAACGAGGACCCTGTCCTAGGGCGGCTGGTGCGAGTGGCGATGGTGTTTGGTAGGTTGGTTGCGGCACCTGAAAGTGCAGACTGGCACGGCACAGGAGTCCTGATAGGCCTGGTCGTAGAGGGACTACGGTGCTGTTCACCGGCAATCTTCTGGGGGTGGCTGAAATGAGGTGCTAGGGGGAACTGGGAGGTAAGGCCTCGCCAGTCGTCGGGCGACTTGAGCTCTGTGCCTTGGGGAGGGGTTGCTGAGGGCAGAAGGCAATGGGTTGCAACGCAACGGAACTAGGTTTAGAGGCAGTAGCTGCCTTCTTAACTCTCCACCCCTTGCACTGCTTCTATGGGTGAAGGGCATGCTGGAAAGGTACTACGGTCTACCATACAAAATAGAAGCAGGTGATGGACGAGTTCCCTGGCTAAAGTGTAACCAGAAAAGGTTAGGCCACCCAGAATCAGTCATGTCACTCCAACCGGTGAAATACAATGCGGTGGATGGAGTGGATTAGTTTATCTGGATGTCTAGCTGCTTCGTTGCAGGTATTCCTAGTGGTTGTGGCTCTACCTTACAATGTTCCAAGTACCGGAGTACTGGTTCAAGGTATGGGTGGCCATCGACTGGGTTATGTTTGGTGACGTATGTGTGCCAGATTAAGGGTAGCTTGCAGTCCTTAACTAGTTTCGTCAATCTGGTTCAATACGGTGTCTCCTGCTTCTCCTTGGTATGGTTGACGTCTAATAGGTACAAAGGTAATAGTCACGCTAGAATGAGCCCACAGGGTAAGGTAAGAACACGTGTTTATTCCCCAGAGGAATAGACATGGTGGCCCTTACTATCTCCTAGCTATCAATTGTACTGAAACCAGCGGAAGTAGACTATGTTAAACCAGGTGAAGAGGAGCTGAGGCAAAACTAAATAAGTGCAGAAAATAATGACAACAACTGACCCTAACTTATCTACACTGTTGTTCAGAAGGGACTCTGGGAAGACTTCTTTGGGTGTCACTGGACGCAGGTCTAGAAGACTTGTGGAAGGCTGGCTGATCTCTGGAGTTGCGTGCCGGCATGGGTCATTCAGCTCTCTTTGACTGGTCGGGTGTCTTCGGATGTGAGCTCCTCCCCTAGCAGCGCTGGCCGCATTCTTTCGGGGAAGACTGGAAGTGGCCGTTTTCTTTGTGTACGGGTTGCATTGCTGCAATCCGCTTAGGGGCAGCGCTGGGCTTTGTTGCCTGCAGGGGGTCGAAGCTCTGTAGGGATTTAATGGGCAACTAAATTATAGGGTAGAATAACTTCGCCAACAGTTGAGAAATGAAAATAATGCTCATTAATAAAGAGAGCTGTATGTTTTATAAAAGTATAATTTTATTTTTAAATGTACATAAGTCACAAGTAAATTAAGTTTAAAATTATTGTTACCATTTATAAAATACATTATTTTGTTGTTTGTTGTAGGCATCCACTATCAGAGCCAGAGCGTTGAGTTGTTTTGTTTCTGTTGTTATGATCATTTCTGGAGGCGGAGTTGATGTTTGCTATCAATTTGAAGGAATTGAGCTTTATTGAATTTTAAAATGCTGATTGTCTAAGAATAAATTGTACAAGATAATTGTATCAGTGACAATGTCTTTTTAAAAGAAAAGAGATGTATTATAACAAGCATTTTAATAAACAACTAGCTTACCCGGCCACGCGCTGTTGTGGNTTTTTAAAAGAAAAGAGATGTATTATAACAAGCATTTTAATAAACAACTAGCTTACCCGGCCACGCGCTGTTGTGGCATAAAAGATTTTGGTTTGATTCATTTCTGTGAAATTAATTGAAAGAAGTATATGTATTTTCAAATTCTTTAAACANTATAAAAGATTTTGGTTTGATTCATTTCTGTGAAATTAATTGAAAGAAGTATATGTATTTTCAAATTCTTTAAACAATCGAAAAAAACATTGAGAACAACAAACTGAAATGTTTAAACAGACAGCTGTCAACAAAGGTGCTTCCTGATGCAAAAGCATGGTAAAAGAGCTTTTTTTCAGATTTTAGTACCATTGCAGGTAATACAGATAAAAAAGAAAGGTGTACCAACACTCGTGGGAAATAAAGGAAGGTTTATAAAAAAACAGTATGAAAATTGGTTTATTTTTTTGGGAGTTATACGCGTCCAAACAAATGGACATAACATTTATATATATATATAGATTAATATATTTTGTAGTTAACATTGTAGCCAACCTATGTATTATCTACCATTAATGGTTTTAACACACATTTAGTTCAGTGTTACCATTTATAAATACAGCTTCCTTACTTTGTGGTTGCTGGCTTCTGTCGCACGCGGGGGTGATTACAAGACACGTGACGTCTGACATAATGGCGTAAACTGCTTCGGCTGCCGTGTCCTTGGTGCCCCTTGCAGAGGGGTGTGTTGGTTGGCTCTGGAAGCAAGTCGTCTTGGTTTCAAACCCCGTTCTGGGTGACGTGACNCGAGGGGTGTGTTGGTTGGCTCTGGAAGCAAGTCGTCTTGGTTTCAAACCCCGTTCTGGGTGACGTGACGTCACATCTAGGTGAGGCAGAGTCGTAAATAGATATTATGCCAGCACGCGCCACACGTCAAATTTTTTGGCCAAATTGTACTTTACTTTTTACGGTTCACGAAAATCTGTACGAACAAGGTGTCTGTATGAAATGGATGTGTTACGAATGATGCTTGTATGTGCATATTTCATTAAAAATATTTTCATTCTTTTCCATACTGTATTGGAAAAAGAANTTGGTTTCAAACCCCGTTCTGGGTGACGTGACGTCACATCTAGGTGAGGCAGAGTCGTAAATAGATATTATGCCAGTACGCGCCACACGTCAAATTTTTTGGCCAAATTGTACTTTACTTTTTACGGTTCACGAAAATCTGTACGAACAAGGTGTCTGTATGAAATGGATGTCTTACGAATGATGCTTGTATGTGCATATTTCATTAAAAATATTTTCATTCTTTTCCATACTGTATTGGAAAAAGAANCTTACGAATGATGCTTGTATGTGCATATTTCATTAAAAATATTTTCATTCTTTTCCATACTGTATTGGAAAAAGAACATACAGTAGTTATACAACAGTTCCACATTTTTACTGGGGGTCGCAGTGGTGTAGTGGTTGGACTACTCGCCTCCCACCAAGAGGAACCGGGTTCGATTTCTGGCGAGTTCATCCGTGGATTTTTGCATGTGGGAATTATGCCTGACGATGCCACTGGTTGGCACGTTTTCTCTAGGATCTCTATAGTTTCTCCCGCCCTTGCATTCCGGCACCGCTCCACACTCGCCTCGCTTCACCCTTATCGGCTCTCAAGACCTCGATGTTGAGAGCCACCCAAATCTCTTCACTCACTCACATTTTTACTCATTCTTATTTCTCTATTCAGTGACAATATTCTTGTTTTTTGTTTTTGATTTTGTTCTTTATTAAATTCTCATTATTTAATAATAATAAAAGTTACAGGTATAGTAGAAGAAGATTAAAAATTAGCACGAAAGGTTTGGGTACAAGTAATATCTGCTTGAGAAAGTTGATATTGCATGACAAATATGTAAGGACTGGAATAAATACATTGTATACACTTTTCAGATTTTGTATAGCNAATATCTGCTTGAGAAAGTTGATATTGCATGACAAATATGTAAGGACTGGAATAAATACATTGTATACACTTTTCAGATTTTGTATAGCTGAGTATATTTCAAAAACTTTTCTTTTGTGCTTCTAAACACGTGCAACTCTGTGCAAACATGTATGGTGCTTTGTCATGTATGTATGTATGTATGTATTTATTTAGTAGTCTTGGAATTTTCCCAACTCTTTAAATTTTCATTCTGCAAAATTACATACTGCTTAATTCTCTGTCACTGTAAAATGGTCCCCCTTTCACCATTTTATAAACATCTCCGTTAGAAAATTTACAACCAAATCATTTATACAAATTATAATGGGAAATACAAAACATATATAGTACAAGTAGAATTCATGTGTAAAATTAGGAATAATAAAATGTAATTTTGTACCATACATTTTTAGTAAGTGTGTTTTATTTTCAGAACTGTTCAAATAATAGCTAGAATAGAATTGAACTTTTGGAGGTTAAAAATCTAAAAATGTTGATTCCTTGATATTAATCAGAATAGGTACAATAGAAGAATCAATAATCAAACTGTCCCATCGCTAAAAAGTAGTTTTGTGAGTTTGTGCACTTTGAGCAGTGATAACGTACCTACTCTCTTATGTGCCAACACTGGAAAAATATAACTGCACAGTATGGTACAGCAGGACTGCATAACTGTGTTTTTTTGATAATTTTACAAACAGATATTTTTTCAGCCATTAATTTTTACATGTTATTATAGATCAAGATGATATGCAAAATAACTTTATCTGTCCAGCAAAACATTTAATTCAAAAATTGAAGGGAAAAGGTTTTTTTGTATCCAGTTTTTCTGTTTTGGGCTTCAACTAACATATTTGGTGTTAATGTATATGTTGGACACTGTCTTGAGCAGTATATATGGACACCTTGAATTAGCACTAATTTTCTTGTGTTTGATATACACCATATGTATGCAGATTTTGACTTCTGTTGCATAAATGTAGGTAGGTAGTAAGGCTTAACGTTTCGTCGACAGCGAGGTCATTAGAGATGGAGCAAGTTGTTCAGGGAATAGGGATTGGGGAAGGAATCGACCATGGCCTTTGTTTAGAAACCATCACAGTCCAGCATTCACCTGCAGTGATTTCGGGAAACCATGGAAAACCAAAATCAGGATGGCCGGACCGGGATTCGAACCCCGGTCCTCCCGAATTAAGTTCAAAGTTAAATCACTGCGCCACCTAGTTCACTTTTGCGTAAATGGAGATTAGCTTTGTTATTACAAACTGAACAGTTAAATGTGTATTGGTGTAATTTTAACCTACCGTATCATGCTGTGGAGGAATCAGTGTATTTTAAGCATTATCATGGTGATTTATAATGTTTCACAAAGAGTTCATTGTAATTATTTCTTAGCATTAAAAAAAAAATAGTTGAAAGTTTGCATTGAGCTACTACAGATTCATAGAATAATTTTTAGCTTGAAAAGCACACATGTATGTTTACTTACAGTAAATTTTTCTGTTATACGAATAGACGAATAGCAGTTGAAATTTCAAGGTTCTGCATTAGATTTTCAGCTCTTTTATTATCAACATTTTTCTTATTTTAGAGCCACTTGAACAAATTTTAATGTTGTGAATGTTCCTACGTGAACAACGTGGCATTGCTATTGCACTGAAACCTCTGCTTAGGAGTGACCCCAAGTTTTGAAACTGAAACATTTGGGTCAGTTATAAAGCACAAAACCTGGGACAGAAAATAATGCAGCTTCAGTTAATTTTTTTACCAGTAGCTTCTTAACTGATTGAATGAAGAGGACAGGGCAGTGTACTATATAATTTCAAGATATTACTTTTTGTAAATAAATTTTTGTTTGTTACGCTGTGATTTAATTTTTTGCAAACACACATGGTAGTATTCCACATTAGTTTGGTATTTCAAATATGATATTTTGACACTAATTATTGTGCTAATAATCAAACAAAGCAAGGTGGGTTTTTAAATTAATTGTTTCTATTTTTTTAGCCAGAGATGGAGAGCCTTATATTAAGAGTTTTTTCGTGGGCAGAGAAGTCGGTACAGCCATTGCAAAGCTATGCAACTGGTCTGCTGGCGGCTGCCATGGAAGTCCAGGATATTGCTGCCAACTTCAGGTGATCAGGGTGCATTCAAGCTTATCATGGCAGATGTATTGCTGTGGTTGATGATTTTAGCATAAACATATAATCTATTTTTTGTGACCTTTCAAAATTCATTTAAATTATATTGGAATTATTAAAATATTATTCAGTGTGTGTCATGATGGTTTTGTGAAAATTGAGCAGCAATTGTTAATACTAGATGTAATATATATATACGTACTTTCTTTTTTTTAAATTTAGATTTAATTTATGAATTTATAAGATGGTATCTCTTCATTGCAGATACATGTATATATTGGTACATTTTCCTTCAAAGGTTGCATAGATTTGATGTGTGTGTANTTATCTCTTCATTGCAGATACATGTATATATTGGTACATTTTCCTTCAAAGGTTGCATAGATTTGATGTGTGTGTATTTTTCCAGGGAGCAGAATGCGAGGTTAGTGCCAATTAAGCTGCAGGAACTTCACAAATTACAGTCATCAGTAGCGGAGGAGACTCATTCCCTGTGCTCTCTGCCTTCAACTCGCCCATTTGCACATTTAGGTCAAGGTGGTGAGAGCAAGAATGTGCAGCGTAAGAGACGTAAATCAATAAGTAAGTCAAATAATAATAATGCAGACTGTCTAGTTAAGCACATAATATGTTTTAGTTTTAATGAACATAGGTTTAAGATGCAAACACAGCAGGCACAAATTTATTTTTGACAGGTATCTGAGACTACGAAACGCAATTGTGGGATATTGGTGGTCCGTATCATGTTTATTGTATAGATTGCAGACATCCATGTTCATCGCCTTCATGAACTCTGTATGATACAAAATTAAAAACAACTTTGACCTCAATATTTACTATGAAACTGTAGCTTCAACTGCAGCAAAGAAAGTTGTGCATGTAGAAACCCTTTGCAGCCACAAAATACAGTGTGTTAAAATCTTATTAAAGATGGCAAGTAGGCAGTTAGGCTACCAATAATATATAAAAAGGACAGAAGCACAAGTATTCTCTGTCTGATGTAACTTGGCAAGATTTTGACAGTTCGACGAAAGTAGGGCCAATGTTTACTTTTTGTTTAGGTATCCTTTCNCTGATGTAACTTGGCAAGATTTTGACAGTTCGACGAAAGTAGGGCCAATGTTTACTTTTTGTTTAGGTATCCTTTCACCATCAGCTGGTGCGTCAAGTGGAGACTGTATATTTTATCAACACTCTGTCAGCTAATCCACTTGCCATTGTAGTGTAATGCTAAACAAATTTTAAGGTATTTTAGACTGACATGTCTAAAAATAATTTGTATGTTATAAAAGTAAAAATATAAAAACCTTGCAAAAATTTAAATATTTTCTAACTCTTTTCTAATTTGTCGGAGACAGCGAATTTGGGTTAACAATTGCGAGACTGTCGTTGTAGTTTGGACGTCATAGCTAATATAACTGGAACTAAAAGTAATTCGGGAAACTTGATTGCCAACGACTCGCCAACGACTATTGCAAAGTAGTAATTCTGCTATTACTGATACTAAACAGTTAGAGTTGGAAATATGTGGCGTGGAATAACGTGAGAATTGTTTAAAAACTGTTCATACGTGTCCCACTTTCTTCTTTTTATTAATACAATATGGTAACAACACGGAAACAATGAAATGGGTTTGTGGGAGAACAACATGGCGATTATTGGACGTAGAGGAACAATTACCAGCCCAATAGAAATAACTAGTAATGAAAATCGCTGTACGTGAAATATATGTTACTTTAAAAATTATAGCTCGCGGAAAAAGTAAATTATTGGCATTTGTTCGTAAATTTGTTATTTTAGACACAAAAGATAATTTTTTTCTTTCTGGTAATGCTTTGGGAAAGAGCGGACAGATGGCGTGCATGGCATGACAGGGCGAGTTGTGAACTACGGATAGCAGCATGTTTGCATGCTTCTTGATCCTGTTTTTTTTAGTGGTCGACTTTTATTCTATTACTGGCTCCAAACAACACGAATTTAAAATATATTTTGTCAAATTATTAGAAAAAATAATTCAACAATACCATGCAATATTTCTGTATGTTTTTGGAATTAATATCAAGCATGCGTGGATGGAGAATGGGGATACAACGTGAAAAGAACCCTCAAGGTTGTGAAGTTGCGTTTCATTTGGATACGGATCATTTTATTGTGCATTTCATTTTGAACACCTATACATTACTACTTTATAATGAAGTTTAGTTTGTAACTCTATAACAATTGCTGTTTTGTGACCATATAAAATAAAATGTATTAATTAATCTAGGAACTCTTTCTTATCACGTATTTTCTTCTTGTCTGATGTGTGTCTGCAGTGTCTTCAGAATAGCCAACGTTATATTAACTTTTGTTTGTTCGCGCATCAGCTGATACAGCATTCTGTAAATGACACTTTTGGTTTTTTCGTATACGTCTAGTTGCCTCTTACTGACTGTCATCACAATCTTGCCAAGTTATATGAGATGGACAATACTCACAGTCTAGTACTCCAAAGTTCTTCTGTGAAGGCTGCTTTGAACTCTTAAAAATTTGAAATTTTATGCCATTTTACCTTTAACCAGAAAAATGCAGTAGCTTTCAACCCAACCCCTAGGCATTTTATAATATAAACTTTGGTGAGGTTGAAAAATTGCTTCCATTTTTCAAACTGTCTTAAGGAATGTGACTGATTTTTTTGTATTTTTTAGGGACATAAGATTCAATTTCTCGATACAGCCTATTCCTTTGCATTATAAGAATCGTGAGAATGAAGTATCTCACTACCTCAATCTTAATTCTTATAAGTTATCATCAAATAAGGTTAGGTTTGTCTATAGCGCATTACAAGTCGCGGAAAACCACAACTCTATGCGTACATAAGAAAATGTACCCACTATTTGCGGTAGAATAACTAATATAAGTTCCCATGTCGTTATCTAAATAGTTCTTGGGTTGGGTCGAATAACAAAAAATGTCAATTCCGGTTCCGATGCCGATTCTACAATTTAAATATCGGTTCCAGTATTCGGTTCTATTTTGAATACTTGCCTTTTGCTTGCAACTTTATTAAACCAATGCAGGTAAAATTCATTAAATGTTTTATTTAACCGTTATATGGAAAAATTGAACTATAACAAAGTGTGAAGATAAGTTTTATTGTATACAGATAAACCTATTGTATTAAATTGATTTAAGGTTAGTAAATATGTAAAAGATTATTCTTTTTTACATTAATATGTGGTGAATGTGATATGTTTGGAAAATACTTTAATTAAATAACTTGTGGCCCTAAAACCAAAACATTATGCCGTGCTGTACGATAAAGGTAATCTACTAAAGTTTGTTAAAAGAGTGTCAACAGCCATGGTGGGCGGCTGGATTCGTTCTTTTTTTGCTTCTTTGTTTTATGGTAACTGGGCGGCCCTTTTTTTTTGCGTCTTTTATGTAGTGGGGCACTGGTTTTTTTTTTTGCCATGCTGGAATGTTACGCCTCTAAAAAAAAAGTCTCGTCTTCCTCTTTTACTCCCAGCCTGCTGCCATCCTATCCAGCCTGCAACCATCCTATCAAACAAAGAAGGCTGTATCGGCTAGCAGTGTTGTTATAACAGACCGGTCCCATACACTTCCCTCCAAACATCGAGGAACAGTTTACGACTACCCCTTTCCTACTACTACTGTTTTTCCGTGTATAACATGCACCCCAGAAATTTTTTCCTTTATGTTGGGAAAAAAGGGCGCGCTATACATGAGTAAATACCGTAGTTATTTTTGTAACAACAGAGTTTTGCCATTGCTGTGTAGAACCAAGAACCGAGTAATTGTTGTTAATCAAAAACCGGTTCCGAGTCAAACCTCAAGAACCGGTATAAATTGGAACCGAAGAACCGATCCGACCCATTGTGAGACACGTAAAAATAAACATTGCCATTACATTTTTATTAATTTGGCACCAGTACTGCCAATAGTTAAAATTGTACTTTTGCCAACCAGTTCTAATAATTTATTGTATTCTCAGGTGCTGTATTTTAAAAATAATTCTGCCTAACTTTCTTGTTTATAATAACAATAAATAACAACTTGCGATTTTTCTTGCAGATATTCTAAATGTGTACTTGAAAACTCTGTTTTGGTTGAGTTGCTTAGAACACTTGCAGACAAAACGTTGTAGCTACATGCAGGCAGTTGGCATTATATATATTCGGTTTTGAAAACAAGGGCACATCCATTTAAGGGTAATAAAAAATTCTTACCTTTAACACAATATTTTTTTACAGCGCGGATAATTGCAGTATGGTGATATGATTAATGTTTGCAAGGTGTAAGTTGTAGCATTCTTGCTTGAATGTATTTGAAGCAACTTTTTTTCAGTGATTACCTTTACCAAATATTTTAGACCCTTAATTTTGTCCTAGTGGCATATTCAACTAACATCTATATCTATGCTTGAAGGTGTTTCAGTCTTTGTTCTAAAATTGTGCACTTGGGTAGTGTATGATGATTTTTTTTTTACTTAGACGTAAAGAAAATGTCTAGCGATGTGTGGAATTATTTTTCAGTTGATGAAAACTATGCAAATTACGCATTTTGCAGTTTGTGCTCTGCAAAAATTTCACGAGGTGGGTTAGTTGCACTACTAGTAACATGAGAAAACACTTAAGTAAACACGACGAGTACACGAAAATTGCCAATAATGATGTTTCGGAAGATCTTTTGGACAAAGATGCATGTAGCAGCAAGTCATCCAGTGTTCCCTGCAACTTATAGCGTCCCGAAGAAGCGCCTTCTTCTTCAGTAGGCCTACATAAGAAATTCAAACAAGAACGGAATCAGCCAACCTTGACAAGTTCCGGGAGAAGAAAACATCATCTAAGCCAGGTGATCCATGAGCTACAGCCATTACACAGAATACATATAGCCAAAATTATATGTTGGGATAATCGTCCTTTTAGTAATGATTAGGACAGGGGATTTAGGAATTTAGTAACTCATCTTGAACCACGATACACACTACCATGTAGAAATACCATTACTGGAAAGGTTATTCCAGAACTATATGGGAAGACGAGAGAAAACTCAAGAACTTATGAAACATGCAGAACATGTCAGTTTTACAACTGATTTATAGACATCGACTTCAAATGATGATTATCTTGGTCTTCAGCACATTTTGCCACTGATGACTTTGTTCTTTACCATGTTTGCATTGAGGTTGTGCTTTTCCGTGAGGTTAAGCACACAGCATTGAATCTTTTTGAATTTTTAAAGAAAACATATACTGAGTGGAATTTGCAAGAGAAGGTGGTTGCAGTCGTGAGGGACAATGGAAGAAATGTCGTTGCTGACTTAGAAATGTCGGACTATCATCATCTCCCTTGCTTGGCCCATACGTTACAACTTGTTCTAAAGGATACACTTTTCAGTTCAAAGCAGGTAAATACATTAATTACAAGTTGTCGAACATTTCAAACACTCAAGATGGCATATTTGAGGTCATTCCAATTGTTAATAGCATCAAGAAGGAACTTGAGAAACCTGCACCATTCGGGTCTGGTATTCAGGGAATTTAAAACTATCTGAAAGCCTCTCTCCAGCGACGTTGTGATTTGGAGCAGCAGACATTGTCTGCAGTTTTTACACTTTTGGATCCTAGATTCAAGGAATTTTTTTCCCCTGGCATCACTAAATTCTGCATGAGAGAAACTAATACTGGTAGTGGATTGTGTAGATGCCTCTTCCAAAACTACTGCTGATGAACAACTGGTAAGTAAAAATTAAGAAAAATATTTTGTTCCTAACTGCACAAAATGTATGGTATCGGTAACTCTTAATTATAATAATTTTGTCAACATGCTAGTCATACAAACACTGTCCAATTGACTGGGCAGGAGCATAGCATGTGGAAGGTTTATTCCACCATAATGGAAGATGCCGCGCCGCTATTGTTAAAAATTCAGAACTGTCTGCTACAGCTGAAGTAGACAGTTATCTCAGAGAACCAGTCATGCCACCACATACTGATGTGCTACTGTTCTGTTGAATTCCAGAGGCTGAGGGCAGTGGCCATGAAGTATCTGCCTATTCTGCCATCTACAGTTTTTTTAGAGATACTTTTCAGCTCAGCGGGGTTAATGTGTGACCAAAAACGGAACAGGCTAAACCCAGAAAGGGTTAAGTTGCTAGTCTTCTTACACAAAAATTTATGAATGACAGTAATTGTTTGTTTCTCTTATTTAAGTTTTGTTATTTTATGATAAAAGTGTTTTCATTAAATTTTGTACAGTATTTAGCAATGCTAAATGAAAGGTTACTTGTATTTCAATTTCACCATTGAATAGCAACAATATTTGTGTGTACATGTAGGTATTTTCTAGCTTCATAAATTGTCCTAAAATATTGCATTGAGAAGATTGAACATATTTGTTTAACTATTTTTTATAATACCTTGTTAAATATTAATTTCATATTAATCATAGATTTATTAAAAATGCTGATTATAATACAGTTTTTTCAGTTCTTAATATATGAACTTATTAGGCCTAATTAGATAAGTCAGAATTTTACATAAATATAGGAAATTAACTTTACTTAGCAGACCAGAAAGTCTTTCCTGTAATTGTCTTCATATTTCTGTCTGTTCACTGACCTATAAAACAAAATTTCATAAGGATGCATTGTCTGCAGGCATATGTTGACAATCCCTATATCGTAATTTATGGTATCGGAATCAAGGTGGAATCGAGTAAAATGTTTTGCAATTGGAATCGAGAATCAGAATCAAGGAAAATTGATATTTTGACATCCTTAGTAGTTTTACCAATGTATGTTGGCACACATCTTGCCCAGTGTATTGCAGGATGTTGAGTAACTGCAGCTGTTGCAGTCAACAAACTGCTGTTACGTACTTGCCTGAACAGTATGCTTGTAGTGTTCAGGCTGGTTGCTGCGGCCAGTGTCAGGTTCGGAGTTGGATACTAGGGCAGTCTGTATTGGTCCCATTTGCTCGAGCCTTTCTGCCTGGGTGGAGGGCCACTGTGGCTGAGCGGTTAGACTGCCACCAAGGCAAACCAAGTTCACTTTCCGGCTGGTTCGCTCCGGATTTCCGCAAGTGAGAATCGTGCCGCCGGTTGGCGGGTTTTCTCTCGGATCTCCCGTTACCCTCGACCCTTCAGTCCGGCACTGCTCCATATTCACCTCGCTCACCATCATCAAGACATCTATGTTATGAGCCACCCAAATACTCACTCAATTTCTGCCTGGAGTCTGGCTAGACTAATATAAGCCTTACAAAACCTCACCTTAATGGTGGTATTGGTTTGTGCCTTTCCTTCTCTATTGCATCTGAGATTTGTTGAAAAATGGGGTTTAACTTTCAGCCTTACTTCCCCTGCATCTAACTGGAGTCTTCCCATAGCTATCTCTAAGAATCTAAGATGTATTTGTATTTTCTTGGGTAACAGCTTTAACTGTTACAATCCTGGTTTCAATATGTTAAACCTCAGTGCTGACATAGCTTAAATCTGTTCTAATGCCCTTTATTTCTTGGATGTAGGTGTCTTGATTTGCATTACAGATCCAAATGACTTTACCGTATTCTCTCGGTTAAATTTACATTAATTTGTTGCATGAATTCCATCACATCTGCCAAAGTTTGTTCCCTATTTAGATTTTGCATTGGTTTAGATGGCTGTTTGGGTTGTTGTACAGCAGTGCCTTTATTGTGTTGATCTGGCTGTGTTACTGTTTTACATTAGTCTGCCCTTCCACTTCTTGCTCTCCCATGATACTTAAAGGTGTAGTACCCGCACCTCCTGGTGTGCCTCACTGGCCTCTGTGAAGTCAACAAGTAGGAGGTTTCGTTTTCCATCTCAGTGGCTGATACAGAACTAGACAAGACGTAGAGTTCTTTTCCCTCAATCAACATTAATACAAAAACAAAATTTACAGAAAGGCCAAAAGAAGAGGAAAATAATCAAGGTGTAACATCTCGGGCCCCTGAAAGTTGGTAGGGCCAAAAAATGTATGTATTGGTCAAATGTTTAGATTGTGCCCTGAGAGAGAGACATTAGGGCATGTGCAATTTAGTAGCCATAAATAAACACACAGACGTAACACAATGCCACAAAAACATGAAAATAGCAAAATCAATTGCACAGTTTGTGTGAAAGAAAATACGACTCCTAAGGACTGTAGCATCAACACTGGGACTAAATATTCCTAGTGTTGGTGTTTGGCAGGTTGAAAAGATAGTGTGAAGGGTACAGACACAATAGTATATGAATTTGACATCTTTAAAGGAAGAAAATTCCATTTATTAAGTTTTATTATAATAATAATAATAATAAAAAAAAAGCCTAATTAAATTTTTTTATCTGAAAATATCTGACGTCTGGTCCACCTCTGCAAACTATACATGTTATTTTTAATTGTATAGTTGCTTAGCATTTCCGTGTTTGTAAGAAAAAACTTTCAAAATTGTTGTTGTTAGAAAAATGAGTTCACAATGTCTTGGGGTGAAACAGTCTTAAGTGTGTATGCCATGATGGACAATTCCATGCAAGTCTGCATGGCTGCTTGTATAGATAGTTCTGTGGAAGATTTGGCAGACTGCTGGCTGTTTTCATAGATTTTTTCATAATTTGTTGTGTGTAATGTTTGATGGAAGATTTCCTACAAGATTGAAATTTTAGCTAATCATAGAGAGTGTGATAGAGAAAGGGCATAATACTATTAAACATGCATAAATAGTAAATAAAAAACCATGGAAATGTCTACTGATACTATTGTGTGGAAACTAAGGTAAACATTTCTGTTTATTTGGTATAAAAGTAGCGGCTATAGCCACAAAACTCGAGAAAATTGTTCCTGAACCACAGTTGCAGAAGTAAATCTTAAAAAATGCACTCGTGTTTACTTGCGCGGCAGCAAGTATCGTTGGATAGGTTATTCCAAAGAATCCTCCATAACTGTTTGCATAGAGGCACGGATAGCAGGTCTCGTGGAAGCTTCTGCTGGAGCCTGTATGGAAAATTTTATCTTGGCATACGAGCTTTAGGGCTTGGTCACACATTTAAATTATACTTGTGGAGAAGTATTGCCGAAAAAATTTCATTGCTGAAATTAATGGAATTGGATGTCTAGGAATGGGTAATTCTTTATTGGGCATTCTTGCAATGATGCCGCACTTTTTTTTTCAATTCTTTTTTTTTCTTGGCTAGGTAATATTCAGGGCTGCTCTTCTTGCCCGCATAAACAAAAACTGCCACTCATCTTGATGTATTTTATCACAAGTTAAAATGCTA
This sequence comes from Clitarchus hookeri, assembly GCA_002778355.1. NCBI lineage: Eukaryota > Metazoa > Arthropoda > Insecta > Phasmatodea > Phasmatidae > Clitarchus > Clitarchus hookeri. Next base: position 3,305 of record NQII01007042.1, on the reverse strand, counting down.
TTCCTTTGTTTAAACAAATATAAAAGGGAGTGGCACATTTTGCTTGCACTTGCACTCCATGTTCGAAAAAACATTCTCTCTTTCAAAACCTTGCTAAGGTCTCTCAGAACATAGCTTACACATTTATACAACAGGATAAAATATTACAAAACACCTTCAAATACAAATTAAATAATATTCAAATATATTTGCAATGCGAATTGATTCAATTAAGTCAGGTTGAAATATATTAAGTCGGCTCTAGAAAAATATTTAAATAGATGTCTTTTAAAGTTCAAGTTTAAACAATATACGATAAAAAATATAACATTTGAAATGATGAGAAGTTGAAAATATTAAATTTCGTAATGTTTTAGTTTATTCAGACAAACTTAGCTTGCATGAAAAATAAGCGTATAGCCAATGTTTACAAGTTGAACATAACCTCATATTAGTGCAAAAACTGTCTAAATATAACTTTTAACTTAACTCATAAATAAATTACGTACTTAAAACAAAAATATTTTAACAATAACAATATTCTAAAATGCAAAATTATATTTTTTGCGAGTTAATAGGTGTTTTTCACAAAAAAAAATCCTAACACGCATAAAAGGGTAGGTCTGTAGAAAAATCAAATGTAAGCAAACATCACTGTTGACCATGTGATGACATTTGTATTGGTGATGGTTGAGTCTGGTTTTGGAGGATATGTGCAGAAGATGTAAATCAGTGTACGCCATCTTTAGTGTCTGCCTGTAGCTGCAACTACTGTTCATTACTTTACTTCTGCAACGTCAGTGGCTAGTTCCTGTGCAGTTTTTGTTAAACAAAGTCTTTAAATAATGCTTTCAAATGACCCACAGTGGAAGTATATTAAAGAAAATTATATTCAATATTTTTAAGACTGAGTAAGCTCAACCAAAGAACACTTGACAAATGAGTGAAAATTATAAAGTTATATTTTTTTCTTTTGCTGCAGTTGATAATGTAATTTTAATTATATACACGATAGACAAATTTTAAGTATTTTATTGCTTTCTGAAATTTAAAACATTTTGTAGTGCTTGTTCTTTTTATCAACACATCTCGAGAGCTTGATAAGAACGTAGTGTACTTTTGTATTATTTTTGTTATGTTGACAAGGAGTCAAAATATTGGTGTACTGGCTTATTGATGTATTTTGAATACTTGTAAATATTTTCATTTATACTGTTTTCTGTTAGTTAAACTTGGTGCGTACTATAACTAATGTAGACCTACCAGCATGTTCAATATGAAATTTAGCAAGGTTAATTTTTGTAAAGTTCAGGTCTGCATGTATGGGAATTTTTTGTCAGTCCCCTGAGAAACTACTGTATCAGGGTGTCCACCCACAGGGAAAAGTCAGGGAATTTTCACCTGGGTCAGGTAAAACGTAAATAATTTACTACTCTGCAAAAGTTGTTAGTTGTGTGAATACAGGGAATGTAATTATAAGCATGTGGGAGTAAAAATTTTAATTTTTAAGTTTGTGAACTAGCAATAATACATTATTGCCAAGCCACATAGGGCCTATATTCTATATTTACAAAATAAATTATTTTTGTTTGAAGTCAATAGCATATATCACGAGTAATTATAAATGGACTGAATAAAATGTTGGCCCTGCTTGCTTGTTCTCTTTTAAGTGTAATTTAATTCTGCTTTGCATATTTGTTCTTTCAAGGGTTGAAAAATATGGTATTGGAAGGTTTCGATCCTGAAAATGGGCCAGGAAAAATGATAAGATTCCGCCTTGAAAACAGGGAATTCCAAAATGGAATTTCAGTGGATATCCTGTGTATGTACAGAGGTTCCACTGTACCTTGTTTCACTTTTGCTGAGGTGTTCACTTGTGTTTTATTGCAAGTAAAGGCATTGTAGGCTGTGGAAATAACGAAAGTAAATAATTCTGTTATTGAAAGCTTTTAATTACATTGTGCATAAAGTAATTTGAAACTCTATTTGTTTTCCATTGGTTATCAAGCAAATCAAGTGTAAGAANATTTGTAAGCGATAAATTAATAATTACGTTAAAACTTTGGAACTATTTACTCTCTTTGTGCTGGCAACCTAACGGCATAACTGTATCCGCGCTCGCCGCTGCTTGTAATGTTATATGCATGTAGCTAACGGCTAGGGTGTTTTTTCAAATGTTGATTTTCAAAAGTTTCTTCCCGTCGTGAACCGACTATAGTTATTTGAGTGTAGCCAAACAAAATGCAAAAATGCCATAATGAATTGTTAGTACATTTAAAGAGAGCGCATTTCCTTTGGTGATCCTGGAGATTGCAATCTAAGTGTCTTCAACAGGCTAAGGTCTTCTTGTACAGGCAGTGAAGCCTAGGAAAGGTTTTGGGACCACCCATTGCTCGTCCGACTGGCGTTCATGCTCTACTTGGTTGTGTGTCTATACACGTGAGGTCACAGCACTTCGTCCCTGCTCCTTATCAGCTAACAAAGGATGGGAACTACACAGGAGAAGCTATTTTATGTCCGCTAAGACATTTCCTACAATAGGTCCCTGTTTCTCATACAAGTGAATTTCTTTTAAATAATAATAAAATGTTTTGTAAGAATTGTTTACACCTTTTGTGTATAGTTTTGTAAATAAATTGCTTGTTACATGTACAATTAAGAGCTAAGGATTGCAGAAGTATGTTTTAATTCTGAAGACGTAAGAACACCTATGTTCGTGTAAAAAAGTTTTTTGATGTTACTATGAGTTATCCTTTTTATAATAAAACTGCACAGTGTGTGTAATTTTAATGGCTGTTGTTGGAATATTATTTTTAAAATAAGTTGGTATTTATAGGTATATTAAAAAACTTTAATATTAATGGTTCGAAAAAACTTAGTTTTTAATTAATGCACTGAAAATAAAACCCTGGAGTGTTTATTGACTCACTGTTAGTCTTAATTGTCTATGGAAAGTTTGCATTGTTCTATATGAATGTTCAAAATCCATTTAATGTAAACATGATATATGTATAGCACATAATGTAACTTTGCTTTTGCATTTTTTTGTCGCAGCAAATGGTTGTGTAGGGAGAACATCACCTCTAAGATCCCCTCCCACATCAGGTCTCTTCAGTGACAGTTTGGATTGTGTGGAACCATTGGTGAATGGCGTGGACACTAGTCCACCCAGAAAAAAACTGCGGAAGGAAATAGAGGAAGGTAGTGGCAGTCTGTGTGTATTTGCTGTTAATTCCCTCAGATTGGTACTTTGTATGTGTACTTGACACATTTTTACTTGCTTGCAGATGGTCAACTCTTCTTGGACAGCTGTGTGATGTCACCCC
>NQII01007041.1:71587-103037 GCA_002778355.1 Clitarchus hookeri | reverse complement strand
GGGGCGGTGCTCTGCGCGCGCGGCAAGGTCGCAAGAGCTGCCGTAATTGCGTGGGACCCTCGGTCGTCGGTCGGCGATTGTATTCAACCTTGTCTCCTTCAGGGAAACTCCCCGCCAACTGGCGTTACGCGAAGCACTGTCATCTTCACAGCGTGAGCTGCAGATATGCTGGCATTAAAGAATAATCTCCACGCGCGATAGGCAGCAAGTTCTTGTGCAATTTAAACATTATTATCCGTCGCCAAAAAACAGTGCATTTTCACAGAAACAGCTGAAGGAACCATTAAGATACGCGCGCACGGACGNTATTATCCGTCGCCAAAAAACAGTGCATTTTCACAGAAACAGCTGAAGGAACCATTAAGATACGCGCGCACGGACGGCTTTAAGCCGTGCGGATATCTAGCCGTGGCGGCGATGTAGCCGTGGGAATAAAGTGAGTGAGCACACGAACTGCTAAAAACCTCTAACTATCTCAGTTCGAAAATGAATTACAAGCAGAAAATGGCTGTGTGTGCTTTATTAATTCGTGTCAGATAAAAGGGAAAGAAAAAAAGGGGGAATGGATTTGTCCATTAACAAGCCAAATATTAATGAAAGGGCAATTTCACAGTTTATATGAAGACTAGTAGGCCTATAGAAATANTGTCCATTAACAAGCCAAATATTAATGAAAGGGCAATTTCACAGTTTATATGAAGACTAGTAGGCCTATAGAAATATGTTGGGTACGTATGTACTTCAGAATGAGTCAAACCTCGTTCGACGCACTGTTAATATGATAAGATCCCACAATACACACTGGATAAAACTAGAGATTGTGTGGATAAAACAGAAGAGATTATTGCGAATGGAAACTTAAGTATTATTTTATGGATAAAACTGAAGAAATTATTTTTACTACACTTAATTTAAGAAAAATGAATGTTTAACTGTTGGATTTTAGGATTAACTGTAAATTGATCAGGGATAGATACACAAAAAATGTACGTACTCTTATATGAAGTGTTATTTCTGCTTTAAGAAAGGGTTACATTTTGTACAAATATAAATCTAATTAATATTTTGCTTTTTTCAATACCTTTTGTATGGTGTATAATTGTTATCTTGCAGTGTCTTCAGAATGTAAAGGAACATTTAAGTGAATCTAATCTACGTAATATTTATAATGATCATAGCACAAAATATAAAAGTTATGCTAGGCAATCAGTATGTCAAGCTTAGTAAAACACAAAATTATNTATAATGATCATAGCACAAAATATAAAAGTTATGCTAGGCAATCAGTATGTCAAGCTTAGTAAAACACAAAATTATGAATACATTGGTATTAAGTTTTTTAATAAATTACCTTTATGTTCGCGAGGTTTTTCAGTTGGGCATTATGGAAAAATAACTGAAAAGAAAATAATTTTATAGTATTGAAAAAGGGGATTTACTAATATGGATGATCTAAAATTTTAAGACTGGTTATATTATTTATGAATTATATGTAATGTTAATTAAAAAACTGGTATTATTTAATATTATGTGTATTATGTTTCTAATTTTTTATATACGCTAATCAAAGTTTTCAACAAACTTAAGTCTTATGTAACAGAATAGGTAATTTTGAAATTTAATAATAAGGAAAGTATTATTATTTGTTTGTTCATCCATTTTACAATATAAACGAATTTTTATCAGTGCCGAATGGTAAAGCAAAAACATTGTTTTTATTTTATGAAAAATTTGAGACAAATCGTATTTTAATATATATTGTTTAGTGGTAAATAAGTAAACCACTTACCTCGCATTCGGTAAGACTCGGGTTCGAATCCCGGTCCGGCCATCCTGATTTTTGTTTTCCAAAATCACCCTAGCTTATTCCTTCTCCACTTTCTTAATCTCTTAGTGTTGTCCTGCCAGGAGTTTGTCGCTGTTTGGGGGAAGGACTCAAAACATGTAATAAAAACTGTTTACATTATTATTGCTGTACAGTTCCTTCATATTTCTATCACTGTATTTAGGTAAATGTGTGTTGTATATAAGCGGCGTTCTTTCGACCTCTATCGTTAGCTTCTCTGTATCAGATAATTGAAAATCAGTAGTCACAGCTCTGGAAATAATAGCACTTGTGCACACACTAAACTCCACTGAAACCGTTTATTTATCCGCTCGTGCGCGCGCAACTATTGAATGCCAGCTGCTTCATTCCTCACGGCGGCCAGCGCTCCGTCTGCAGAATAGAACATGTTGCTCTTTTAAATCCGCTGCGGAAAACTATACGCTCGGGAGCTCAGTTCCATTTCAAGCTATTGAATTACCGCGGCGGTCATGCGGCTAATAAACCGCCCGTGCGCACGTGGCCTTAATATTGACAAAGGAACTAAATCGATTGTTATTCCCAAATAAGAAACCAGAATTTCAAAATTTCCAGTGCCATGTAGTCTTGGCCTCGGCAGCCTGTAAGTTAATGCATTTATTCAATGCACGCGTTTCTTAGATGGCAGGCATTGTATATTCCTTTCTGTTGTTCATTATTTACTACTAAAATTCGAGCGTCTCGGTATGTCTTCTCAGGTTTTTTTTTTGTGCTGCTCCAATAAATACAAGTAAAGCCACCATTCAGATCGTTTTTCTGGTGCAACATGTGGTGTTGACGTATGCGTCTCGGAGGCGACTGGTGGAGTGGCAAAGGCCTAGATATTTGTTCGTCCATCGGGTGGACGGTGGAGTCAATAGTCTACGAGACCGCAGGAAGTGCGATACCCGGGTTCAGAAGGACGGAAGGTCGAGTGGTGGAGCCACTAGTGCCGCAGGATGATCGATCATGCACCTACATTCTGAAATCTTGCCATAAAGTGCCATTTCATCTGAACTGAGTAAAATTCGCTCGGGGTCACTGCTGCTACACCTCCGTAGTACAGAATTCTCAGAAGGAACAAGAAGTTACTCGCTCATAAAGAAAGGGTGTTATCGTGCACCAGTATATTAAGTTGACTTACCTGCAGATTCCATCAAGTTGACGTCACCTCCTAGAGCTAGTTTGCTTGTCTGTCAGTAGGTTGCCCACTAGCTTATATTAAACAAACTTAATTAGTGAAAATATGTGAAATGTCTGTAACTAAGGCGAATAAGAAATCAGGTGTATATTAAGGGGTTAAATAATGCAGTTGCATCCACCACTTCCATGATTAGCATTGAGTTTTATTTGACCTACATTGTCCTCCCTCATGTAATTAGCCACATGCCTGCTGTGCTAATCGACACTTCTAAATGGCAATTTCCTACAGGTGTGAAATTAGCAGATTATTAGTTCCATTCTCCTGGTGAGATTGGTTTATTCACTGGAGCTGAAATGTTCTTTGAACTTCTTGAAATTGTAAAATATGAAGATGAAGGATTTCCTATCCTACAGAACACATTAAGAGATATGAGTGACAACGAAGGCATGTATATTTCACTCAGACAGATCAATTACACAGTCAATTAGAAAACTTTTCGTTAGTTGAAGAATTACTAACAAAACAAATAATAGAAGAGTTCGAATGTAAAAGGTATTTTGTTGAGCGTACTACCAGACTGGATAGCGGAGCTTATCAACTTAGGCTACCTACCAGGGTTGGCAACGAGTCCCTCGGATATTCGTAAAGTGCACCGAGGAAGACGTTAAATCCGTTTGAAAGGCGACTGGAGAAGAGCAAACAACTGTGGGAACATTATAACTCGATCATGGAGGAATATGAAAATCTTTGTCACATGGCACCTGCGTCTGAAGAAACAACCAATGGTATTGCTCTTGATAACTTTCTAATGGTAAGGTCAACAGCTCAATTTTCAGTCCCTTCTGCTGAGATTTCGAATGCACAAATTAGTTATTTCTGCTGACTTCGAAAAAATTTATCGACAAGTTCAAGTACATCCACTAGATAGACACTTACAGAGAATCATTTGGAGACCATTCAGGAACCCTCGTTTGAAGAGTTATGAACTCAATACAGTCACATTTCAGACCCAATCAGTACCATTCCTGGCCAAAAAGTGATTGCAGCAACTGATAAGGGATAAATAACCTTACTATCCTGCAGCATAACAGATGGAGGCACAATATTTCTATGTTGATTACATTATTAGTGGTATTGGAATGGTAACAAGAGTTAATTGAAATGATGAAGATAGGTAGCATCAAATTTCGTAAATGGTTTTTTAATGTTCCAGAGTTGCTTCATGCTGTACCTCCGCAAGACAGAGAGCTGTAAGTACCGCTGAGCTTTGATAATGAAGACACCATAAAACCTCTGGAGTTATTGTGGCACCCATTGAATGGCAAATTTAAATTTTCACAGCACATTTAGAATGTTAAGATCTGCACGAAAATGAATCTTTTAGCAATTAAAACATAAATTTTTTACCTTTAGGTTTCCTGGATACTGTTATTTTCAAGTGTAAGATATTGATAAAACTAGCCACTTCCCAGCCATGCAGGTAATAAATGGTCAAACCTTCAAATCCAATTACTTGAGATTAATTTATTTTTAACTGATAGGATTATAACCTGGATGTACAAACTAGGGGACTTGCAACGTCATGGTTTTTTATGCCAATTAATATTTTTATATTGAATGCATATACATAAGATTAACAGATCAAGATGGCTGTCTGACTGTCAAACTTCTACACTTTCGATATAGAATTGCCCCCTTGAAACAATAAGTGCTTTCAATAATGAATCTATATGGCATTGTGGTTAAGACTAACACATGTGTTAGAAGACTCCAGAATTAATGGAGGTAGATTTTAGCCAGTTACGACTCTCGACTGATTCGATTGTGGTTTTGAAATGGCTAAGAGCACAGCCCTCCAAGTTGTAGATGTTCGTAGCCAATAGTGTCTGAAGTACAGCGACTCACCAACATCGACGACTCGAATCATGTCAGTTAACAGGAAAACCCTGCTGGCATAATCTCAAGAGAAGCTTATCCACTATTATTGAAGGATTATGAGCGGTGGTGGTATGTACCAGACTGACGTAGATAACAGGAGCCTGAAAGGCTTACAACATCAACAGAAGTAATGCCAGAAGAGTGTAGCAAAGAACAGATGAGCCAGTAGGTAACCCAATTCATGAATATCTTTTGTCAGTCTACCAAGGACTTGCTCAGAAAATTCTCAAGTCGGTCAAGGCTTTAACGACTTGCCACCATTTTTTTCTTTTCGCCATTCATGCACAACTGTAAGAACAATACAAATCCTGGTAATCTGAGACAAGTGTCCTTTCAGAAGTAACCACACTCTGCATAAAACAAGTTAAGTCTTAAGTTCCAGAAATAAATTTACGATCTGTTGTCGAATCAAATGGTGTCAAGCAAGAGTCCATTCAAGAGCTTAAGTCCAGTACTAGATGGAAGGCATCCCATAAGTGTGGACGGAATTCTGGAGAAATCATCAATGGAGTTTTAACATCAACACCCCTTGATAATTCCAACCAAACCCCATATTACGAGACGTATACTAGAAGATAGGCACAAGAGGAATATGCATGCCAGTGGGCAGCTGCTATTGTCAATCATATGTCAGAAGTATTGGATCCCAAATGCAAGGAATATTATTAGAAAAATGTCACATCTTTGTATTAACTGTCAATATAGAAAGTCAGTACATCTCAGAGATTGATGGGTCAGCTACAGTTGAGTTACAGTCTCAATGCCATTTACAGATACAGGTATAGTATTTGGTAGACAGTTCTCCATCAAATCAAGATTCTATCAAAGCAAGGTTAAAGTGAAATGTAATGAGTCTCTATTTGTATGTATGCCTACAAAGGCTATTTATCTTGAGCTAGTAAGTGATCTGACTTCTGAGGCATTTATTGTTTTTCTAAGAATATTTGTGTCCATAAGATGCTTTTGCATTTACTGTGACGACGGTACACCTTTTATTGGAGTGCATCGTGAAATTATGGAATTTTTTGCATCAGAAAAGAGTCAATCTATTCAAGATTTTAACTGTCAGAGAGGAAATAACTTTCACTTTCTGCCACAAAGTGCACCGCATAAGGGAGGACTATGGAGGAATGCATAAAATCAGTAAAATTTAATTTGCAAAGAGTTTTTTGGAATGATTGTCTTATGTTTGAAGAGTTCTTTGTAAGGTTGAAGCATGCTTAATCTCAAGACCTTTTTTGACCATTGTATAATGATACCATGGATTTGCAATTCCTTACAACAGGTCACTTTCTCAATGGATCTTCCATGCTTTCTCATCCTGATCCCAATTTACTATCCAGAGCATTAACCACATGTCCAGATTGCAACAGGCTCAACAGTTCACCTAACAAATGGGGAAAAGATGGCCAACAGACTACCTTGAGACTTTACAACAAAGAACAAAATAGAAGGATGTACTGTTCTACTCAAGGAGGATAGTCCTTCTCAATGTGTATGTGAGAAATATGTCATCACTGAAGTTCACCCTGACAGGAATGGACTGGCTGATGTTGCTACTATGAAGACAGCAAAAGGAGACATATAAAGAGAACTTATAACTCCCCATCTTTATCTTATCAGGTTGGCATTGTATTGTCGAGATAAGTTATTTTGGAAGTGTTCATTGTACTAGGCATTCAGTGATAATTTGTAGAGGGGGGTGGGGTGGTCTCAAATTTCAATTCAAATCAACAAAAAGGCCTTCAAATACGGTAAAACATTAATGGAGCATTAAGTAAATAAACATATTAACAACCAGGCGCAGTTCCTTGAAAACAAACCATTATATTTGTGTTTTTCTTATTTCTACTTAATACATATGCGTGATTCGGTACAACTTTTCAGAGTCCCAAATATATTATTTAAATTATAAAATTCTTAACAACTTACTTACATATAAAATAGTTAATGGTTTAACTATGACCAGAAAGTGTTCAACATTAAACTACTAATTCAATTTCCTCGTTGGCCTTTTACATAATACTTATGGAATTTAATAAATTAATAGATTTATGTCCAAATTTTACAAAGGAATTGGTTTTCCTCTGAATTAAATAATGTTATTCATGAAAGATACATTCCTTTGGAATTTAGCTGATGATGTCAGCCAGAAGGAAGTAACAATTTATATTAAAAGTCCCTATGGTGATTTGGCTAAATGTTTTCTTGTATATAAAATTTTTGTAAATGTTAAATCTTTTACATTATAATTAAACGGAAGTTTTCTTTTAACGATGCTGAAGCACGATTATTGTTGAAATAGAAGACTCCTGGAAATGATATTTAGTTTGGTAAATTGACCGAAATTAAGATATTTCAGTCAGTGAGAGTCACAGGCTTTAAGCTGCACCACCCGTAAGATTCGACTCCTTTCTTCAACGATGTACTATATTCATTGGACCGGAGTGGATTCATTGAACCGATGGAATTCTGGGACCCACTTTCAACACAAATCAAGCTGAATTTATGAAACGAATGCAACACAAGATATGGGAATATCCTTTAAAGACATTGTAGACATCGTAGACTTCCGCACGCCCTTCAGCGTTAAATTTGTACTAAATAAAGCTAGAAAATAGAAAAATAGATTTAGCCGACTGTATATTGATTGCTGTAGCATTCACTTGCTATGCCAATATTGGTAACATCTTCCCCACCAACATACTTACAGAGAAAAGCAAAATGGCGGAACATTATAGATATACAGGTTGAGTATAAAAGAATACCCCAAAATTTTAAGGTCTATAATATCAAAACCAAACAACCTACAACCTTGATTGACCAATCAAATGAACCGTGGAACCGTGAAGCTCGTTTACCACACATTCATTAATATTCAATGTGACCACCAACCATGAGCGGCGCGAACGACATCTACGCGATAATCAAACTCGTTCCATACTCTTGTCAGCATGTCTGGTGTTACGGTTTAGATGGCATCCATAATTCTCGTTTTGAGGTCGTCAATGTTAGCCGGCAATGGTGGACGAAACACTTGATCCTTTATGTACCCCTATAGAAAAAAAACGCACAAGGTAAGATCCGGGCTTCTTGGGGGCCAGTGATGAAGTACCTGGTCACCAGCTGCTCCTCGACCAATCCAACGTTGCGACAACGTCTCGTTAAGGTATCCGCGAACAGCTAGGTGCCAATGGGGTCGCGCACCATCTTACTGGAAAATGAAGTACCCCGCCACTTCTTCTAAGTGAGGGAACAATCACTCTGTAAGCATGTCCAAATAAGGGATTCCAGTAACAGTCGGCTTGTGAAAATAGAAAGGGCCGAAAACAGTGTCTATGAATACACTTAATTGAAATGTAACCTCTCGGTCTTGTACTTTTCTATTTTTATGTAGCACTCTTAGCTGTCAGGTCATTCCGCGCTACGACCACCCAATCGGGGGGGAAGAGGGATCACGCCCTCTCATCGCAGGTGTCCCAGCTACGTACCTGAAGTAACCAGATCCAAAGCCCCAACCTGATTGTCAAGTACGACCAAGAGACGCCCTTCCACATGGACTGAGATTCTCGTACTTAGTTACCAAGCGTGTGGTCTAGCCGGGGTACTATCCATACCCCTAGTGTCTTACCAGGACACAACCGGAGTGGGTTGCCCCTCCTTACTGGTCCTCCTTTGAGAGGGGGAATCTCTCCAGACCTCCTCCAGCATACGGAGTTAACCACTGCCAGCACGAGTCCAGCCTCTATTGATCGGTACACCGGAGAGAACCTCCGGTGGGTCCAACCCGATCAGCCCGTGATCCCACTTATTTGCCATGGCACTAGTGGATTTTCAATGCCCGATCACCCCACCAGCCACACCACCGGTATAGATGGATGGTGTGCGGTAGACTCTGAGTGGGTGGTTTCCGTCATTATCAAAATCCGCAGGTCTGGTCCCATAGGTACCAAAGTCCCATAGGTTCCAGAATTCTACCGATTCTCATCACTGTTTACCGTCACCCATCCACCAGCAGCGCAGCCAATAAGCTGTCATCGGACACTGCCCTTTGCCATACTTTAGAATTTCTTCGCCCATGAAATTCCAGTCTTGGGCACCATCGGCCTGAATGCCAAGTGATCCAACACCCCGCCAAGTGGTTGGGCCTAGGTACCAGCTGTCGGCCCAAGCCATTACGGCAGATACCCCTGACCAACCACAAGGAAGCTGGTTCCCATAGTCAGACGGGTGGCGGAGTCCAATTTGCAAAGAACAGGGAAGACTCGGGTAGCCTTGGGTAACCAAGAGTTGGGAGAGGCTATAAGAGACGCATCACCCACCCTTTCTAGGGTCAAATGCGGTACCGGGCTTGGCTACTTTAGCATGGTACTGCCACACCACCTCAAACGCCCGGAAACCTTCCTCACACAGGAGTCACAGACCCGTATCCCCCTGTCTTTGGATAGAGAGCAAAATACGTTCACTTTTGGGGAAGCGTCTCGTATTCTGTGGTTTCATGTGGAGGCTCCTGACCCTATATCCGCACGTTGTGCCGGTTCACCTAACTATTTGTATGGAACGTTGCTTCATCGCTAAAAAACCAGCTTATACTTGAAGGTATCATCTACCTCATTCTGGGCAAGGAGACATCAGACCGACCCCTTCATATTGACGTGTCGAATGCGAGCTCGCTACCCCCTCACCACCTCAAACCGAGAGTTACGAACGCCATCCAAACCGTAACACCGGACATGCTGACAAGAGCGTGGAACGAGTTTGATTATCAGGTAGATGACTTTCGGGCCGCTCATGGTGGTCACATTGAACATTTATGAATGTATGCTAAACAAACTTCACGGTTCCACGGTTCATTTGATTGGCAATCAAGGTTGTAGGTTAATGGTTTTCATATTTTAGACTTTCAAAGTTGAGTTTTCTTTTATACTCATCCTGTTTTATATTGGCAGCGGTGGCTTAGTAGCATGGAGGGGGAATAAAGTGTAGCAAAGGAGTTGACCATTTGATGGCGCTGTGGATACATCTAAGGCATAGTTGGAGATAAAATTTATCTCTTACCGTCGCCGCTAAATGGGACATGGACCCAGTAAATGGGAAAGCTATGGCAGGCCAGGGGAAGAGGGAAAGAGAAGACCGGATGGTATATGCATATCCAAATTTCATACGAAGGGAAAAAAAAAAGAAAAATTGCTAGCTGTGCTGTATAGGAGAGCAGTGAAACATGGGAGACATTGGCAAGATGAGCTGTTATCGGCGTAGGTGAAATGTGTTGGACGTGAAGATGAGCGCATGGAAAGCTGCCATGACTGTGAACAGCCCTGGCTGGCAGAGTTTTAAAGCAAAACTTTAATGTAGAGAAATTTCCTGGCTGAAAATTGTATAATTACCAAAAGTCGAAATTCCGTGAAATAAATGTATTCGTCCCTAAATTGCATGTTAAAAAAAATTTGTTGTAATGCCCAAAAAAAAATTTGAATGGCAGCACTGATAAACAAACTTTGTCTGATTCCAAACTTTAACTTTTAGTTAATAGTATTTGCATTGTTAATGCGAACATTCTAGGTGTGTAGAATGTATGTGCACCAGCATGTTAAATTGTCATACCTGCAGATTCATTCTCATTGTCAGTGCTGCTTAGAGCTTGTTCGCTTGTCTACCAGTAGGTTACATACGCATTTGTTTTCTCTGTGTTCTCCCTGCAACAAGCTTTGGGTGATTACTTGGTCTGCTAGTAGAATGCATGTGCTGGCACTTTCTTTGTATAGTTGGAAGGTAGAGGCCAAAAAAACGGGACAACCATATTTGCTTTTGTTTTCAAAGTTAGTTGACGAGAACTGTTTGTATGGTGATGTTAACATAAATAAAATGCAGTCAATTACAAATAAAACCATTAATATTATTTGATATTAGAGTTACCAGTAGTGGACCTGCAACTTCTGCTGCAATTTATGAAAGGTAAAATTTTCAAGGTTAAAATAGCTGAAACAGAAGAAAGGAGGAGTCCGATCCATTGGCATGCAGCCAGAGAGGCAGAGAATTAAACAAAAATTTTCTAATGTGAAACAAAATACGTTAATACAGCTACTGCTTTCCAAATACTATTTTGTTGGTAAATAATGTTGGGTGTGAAAATTTTAACTCGTTAGTCCGGCGTCCATCAGTCACTCACGTTTCACCGCCGCATGGGCTGGGGAAAAGCGGCGCCTTTTTGTCGTCTACAAATTTCGAGGGTCACATCTCTTAGAGCTGGAGTCAAATATCCCTCGTCCCGAATCATGGCTCTCTAGTGTGAACAACGGAACGCGACAAACGTTTCCGACAGAACACCCATCTGGTGGTTTTTTCTTGCCCCTCTCGACCTCCGTCCCCGGGGAATGTTCTGACCGCGTTTCTTACCGTCGCCTGTGCATATTTTCGACTCTATATCCTGCCCGAGAACTCAGGGGTCCATCCCGAACCTACGGAAATGGAGAAGCGAAAAGTGACGTTTCTTTTTATAGACTGTCCACTGTAGTGTACGCACTTTTTAAAAGCAACCTTTGAAAAAAATCTGTCAATCAATTGCGTAAATGCTACCGCACACATTCGCATGCAAGCTCCCAGTTAAGTTGGCTGCGAATGAAGTAAAATAGTTCTAAAAAGTCTGTAAGTTGTATTGCGAGTAAAATGTCAAAACGTATTGCAAAATAAATTCTTGTTTCTACTTTATACACAGCGAACGAATTTCATATTATCAGCCTATTTAGTTTCCTAACAATTTCATATATTTACTTGACTGGCGCATTAATAAAGTCATTAGGCCAATGGCGATGCAAAATTTACACGTGGCGGAACAAATCAAAGAGAGGAGAAAAATATATCTGAAGCAGGGCTAAGGTTACTTCTACTCAGGTAGGGAACATCAATGTGAAAGTTTAACAACCAAAAATTTTGCCACTAGGTAAGCGCTAGTGTCGCATGTGTACCAGATTTTCTATATTTTCTACGTTAAAAAACAGGATAATTGCAATAAACATAAATCAAATATAAATTAACATCGTAACTATTTAAAATCATTCTCTTTTATCATTCACGTATATTAAAATGTTATTTTTAAGTGACCTCTTTGGAACACTGCGCACCTCGCGGCGAAAATTTTCCAAACTCTCCCATAAGAAATCTCGTTTTTTCCTAACCTAAGTAGAATAAACCTTAGCAGGGCTTTCAAAAGCACTGAGTTTGACCGCTAACAGCGTAGAGCCACACTGCAATGTCTTACAAGCTGAAATACGACCGAACCATCTAAACGTCATAATTGATTGCGCACCGTACGGACCTTGTACAATATAAGCTAGTTTGTTCAAAATTTCCCGTTTGCATAAGTACGTATGTGTTTTATACATATGGTTGTTTTTTTTTCCCCTCGTCATTCTGATGTTTCCAAAAATCGATCCTGTAAGTGCTATTGTGAAAATTTTCAATGTAAAGAACGGTTAATTTTCAAAAATGACTTCTCGCCCAAAATGTTTCCGTGGTAAAAAAAAAATTCGTATTCCGCGGTGTAGTAGGCGCGTAATAGGTGTTTCAGCTTTTTTTACGTTGATATCGACATACGGTACTTACTGTAGATATATTCGGGTTATATTCATGTTTTTTTTGTGCTTTTCTATTTTATACATCTACAAGAATGGTAGTAACGCCTATAGTTATTAAAAAAAATTAAATATATTTCTAGAATAAATGTTTGTATAAATAAAGTAGGTAAATATTATGTGAAGCGTGGGTGATGACACAGAAGGACGAACGGAAACTATTAAGTTTTGAAAATAGAATGTTTAAAATGATATGTGGTCAACTTAGAGATAGTATAAGTGGTGAGTGGAGATGCAAGACATCAAGGGAAGTGAGAGAGGTTACAAAATACATTTTCATTACCAGTTATGTTAGGTCACGTAGAATATCATGGGTGTAACATCTGGCACGATGAAATCATGCTCGTGCCATAAAGAGAATTTTTGATGAAATCCATTTGGAAGAAGTTGAAGGAAGATCAAGGCAACGGTGGAAGGATAATTTAGTGAGAGGTCTGTCAGAACTTGGAAGACACTGTGATTGGGAGAATATGGCTCAAGACCGAAAAAAATGGCGAGGCATTGTTGAGGAGGCCAAAGCATTACCAATGTTGCTGGGCCATTGGAATTAAGTACGTAAGTAAATATTATGTATTGGACATCGTACTGAGAAAGCTGTTCGCCACGCCATTGCGCGCAACCAGCTAATAACAAACATTCTTAGTTCAGAAAATGGTGTAACGTCTATAACAACGCCCAAGTGTCTATAACAACGCCCAAATAGGATACCGATGGACGTAGCAGTGCACTGACCTCTACATTTATTTTGTCTTGAAAGTTATTAAATTATACGAACACAACATTTTTGAAAAAAAAAATTATATAAATTAATATAATTTGTTAACTTGTCGGAGATTGCTGCTATTAATAATTTATCATTCTATTTATATGCGTAAAAGGGAAAACTGATTTAACCAGAAGTCTACTGACTGGTTCTGTATCGACATAACGAATTCCCATTCTTCTAATTGCTTGGAACTAAGAAACTGAACTGATAAATTCTTCTCTCTTCTGTTACTTTGATTTAATTTTTATGTTGCTCCTACAGTTTGAGTTTCACTTATACGGTATATCCCACGCTGTTCTTTATAATATACTACAATTTTAACAAATCTTACAATCAAGTTTCATTTACGTTTCCAATTCACGCATTTCTCTTTCCTCTCTAGTGTAGGTTTCGACGTTTTGTTGAACAACAACAGTAGTGTATATATGCCAAAGCGGAGACAACGTACTTAAATAGGAGTAAGTGGCTGTGGCTGGGAGTCTTCGGCTGGACTCGGAAGTGCTCGGCTAGACTCGGAAGTGCTCGGCTAGACTCGGAAGCGCTCGGCAGGCCTCGGAAGATCTGGGGATCCCTACTTCGGTTCGACTCGGGATTGATGGCCTACGCGAAGGAGCTCAGCGCTTACGTCCATTAACCCTTCAAGCATATATGCCTGTTTCTGCCAGCCATATTGCTTTTTATAGACATGGGGTATNTGCTTACGTCCATTAACCCTTCAAGCATATATGCCTGTTTCTGCCAGCCATATTGCTTTTTATAGACATGGGGTATGCCAAATAAAATATCTGGATTTATTATCCTGTTTTAGAAATATGTTTTCATCTAACAGAGCAACTACGCTTAAAATGTACAATGTGAAAATGTTTTGCTAACCATAATTATCGTATATATTAAGTCAATATAAAACACCTAAATGTAATTAAAAGATTTTTTTTTAACAAATTAAAAATTTTGCGTTTTTTGAAATTCTTATGTGCATCGACTTTGCAAAATCGTACACGACTATTTCTCCCTCTGTCTCTTTTACTTTCTCTCTATTCCTTTCTGCCATTCCCTATCTGTCTTTCTTTCAGATTCTCGAATCACACCAGATTACCATCAAATATATATATTTTTTACTAGAAAAATTTTAATTCATCGAGTTGCCTTTTTTAATTTATGACGATAATTCGTGCTGTTTTTTATTAGTAATGATGGTCTGAGGAACTTCGAACCAACCCCCTCCCGGACTCGAGTCGCGCTGTAAGCATAGCATGGTTCCTATAACCGCGCCTGTCAAGACATACATGCCCAACATTAAAATCGTGAAAGTACAGCACAAATAAATTTAAAAAAATACATAATAGTCTCAACTTAAACTTTATTTTTCAACTTACAAATTCGTACTTTTTAGCACCTGATAAATAATTTCCATGCATTCACACCATAGGCATTGAAATGTCACTAGCAACCACTGCCTGTAGAAATAACACCATCGGTTATTTTTTTTAATCCAGAGGAGATATAAANTTGAAATGTCACTAGCAACCACTGCCTGTAGAAATAACACCATCGGTTATTTTTTTTAATCCAGAGGAGATATAAAGAGTGATACGCAAATGCTTTGGGGTTGGCACTTCGGTGTAAATGCACATTGAGGAAGTGTGCGAATGCTAAAGTTTATGCCTCTTTCCCCATGCTTCCATTCTAGCTTTCCATGTGTATGTTAAGGAACAAGCAAGGAGCATGGTATCTTTTTCCCCCATACAGGTGTAAATGGTAGAGTTTGCCATGTTTTATAATGTGAAAAATGATGTTATTTATTTTAAGGACACTAGAGCATAACCAAGTGTAAAAAGGCATTGTAACTAACGTATTTTTCAAAATAATATTATTAAAACTGCAAGTGTCTTTCTCTATCACTCTATTTATCTCTCTCTCTATCTCTCTCTCTCTCTCTATCTCTTTGGACACAAGCAGCAGTAGGGAGCTGGCATCCAGCAGAGCATCGAAGGCCAGCTCCTCGGGTATGTGATGTCTGTCTACCATAACATAACCATGCGATCATGCATGAACACTCACCTCTTTGATTTACAAAATTTTCCCGATGGCTACAGTTTCCATAATTTCTAGCTTGAGTGTGCCAGTGGAAGAAAATTTTCATTGACGAGATGCTACATTGCTTGCTCGTGACATCTCAGGTTCTACGCATATGTAAGGAGATTAGGATCGTCCAGCTTCATAGTTCATATGATGCGAGATCACCTTCGCTTTCCTGACCTTCGTAGCTATTATTCTCGTAAGTTATCTTAAACTACACTGCTCGCTCAAGTGTTGCTGTTGGTCACGTAACAATCGGGCTCAGCAGGTATATAAGGCAGACAGAATCGCATATCATCTCAGTTCTTCACCTGATACGACAGGTGACAGATCGACGTCACTCTCCTAACCTTCTTAGCGATCATTTTGAAACATTACGCCTTTTTCTTCCGACTAAGCCATCACAGTATGCATGTTATAATTCGTCGTGCTCGTAATTAAGTGTACATATTTTCGCACCGAAGTAATAATCTGCTTAATTTCACATACCTTCCCGAACCAGCAAACCATTGCAGCATATATTCCGTGATATATGACATTGAGCATTCACATCTTTAAATCAAACTAACTATAACATATATATTTTTTTTTAATATTTAGCATCATAAGCCATCCGTGAGTGAAGTTAACTTATCGCGTAGCTCCTTAAACATTTTTTTACATATTTATTTCGTATTTTTTATATTTTCCCCGTGGATATCAAGATTTGACATACATTTAATAGTGTGCCTGCGACCGGCGTCCCGACTTCGTCTTCGGCTGTACGATCGCTGGCTCCAGCTGGACTGCCTACATCGTCGGCGATGCCATTCGCTCTACCATCGACTGAATCTGCAAATGCGTTATATCGTCACCCAAGTCGCTTCTGCAATAAAACCTTCGTGTTCAACCACAATGCTCAAAGGCACGAGAATATTATGGTTGCACAAAGAATTTAGATCGAATGACATATAAGTGTGAATTGCGACATAACATTTGCTAGATATGATAGTTTGCAGACACACATGAAAACCTGTAGGTCTACAGGTCCTTCGCCTGCAAATATGCGTGTGTATAGTCTCCAATGTCATTGGAACCAATAACTGGACATGATACTCTGTCATCATGTGAGCGACAGTCACATCCAAGAATCATGACAGGCTCAGGGAAGGCTAATACTAATGGTTTCGTGGAGGGCGAAACCATTTTCTGGCGCAATATAAAGACATATGTCGCACAAAACAAGAGCAGTTCCTCAAAAGAAATTTGTACCTTTTTTGGCTTGCATGAAGAAAAATATCGTCAGACAACTCACCGATGAAGTACGTGAGCTGGGTCCATTTAAATTTAATGTGTGTCTTAAGTGTGATCATGCGAAAGCGAATACTTCAAACGACGGTACGGATAAAAGACCATTCCAGACTGCAAATGTAGCTGTGTACTAGATTGGGTAAATCAAAATGTTAGTAAATTCTTGCATAGGAAAAATATGCAAAGAGAAAGAAACATATAAAGATCTTTGGGGGGGGGAGAGGGTTGTCAAAATTTAACCACCTACAGTTCCGAATCAACAAGCTGAAACCTCTACGTGCCTCATCTTCCATCGAACTGCCAGAATCAGTCAAAGAGGAAAGAAACCATCATCTACCCAAAAAATACCAGCGACCACATGTGATTCAAGTGGAACCTGCTTGTTAAATAGGCTGAAATCGTACATCCCGAGCGAGTGGACCCCCACTACGAAGCCCTGAAAAACCAATTTTATTTTAGTGGTTTGGAGTTCCCTACCTTTCTGCGGTAAATAGGCATGTTTGAGATGAATAATTCTGTTCTATCGGTAGATAAGTACTCGCTCGCCGACGAGGAGAATGTCGTGCATGTGTGAGTGGTGAAGGAGGAGAAATCTGAACAGTTTGACCTGCTACTGTTTACTGAGGGAAATACTCACTATAACTACATCAAGAATTTTTCAAAACTGTTGAGATCACAATTGACAGCCTATGGCCACAAGATCCATANTTGAAATGTCACTAGCAACCACTGCCTGTAGAAATAACACCATCGGTTATTTTTTTTAATCCAGAGGAGATATAAAAAGTGATACGCAAATGCTTTGGGGTTGGCACTTATGTGTAAATGCACATTGAGGAAGTGTGCGAATGCTAAAGTTTATGCCTCTTTCCCCATGCTTCCATTCTAGCTTTCCATGTGTATGTTAAGGAACAAGCAAGGAGCATGGTATCTTTTTCCCCAATACAGGTGTAAATGGTAGAGTTTGCCATGTTTTATAATGTGAAAAATGATGTTATTTATTTTAAGGACACTAGAGCATAACCAAGTGTAAAAAGGCATTGTAACTAAAGTATTTTTCAAAATAATATTATTAAAACTGCAAGTGCCTTTCTCTATCACTCTATTTATCTCTCTCTCTCTCTCTCTCTCTCTCTCTATCTATCTCTTTGGACACAAGCAGCAGTAGGGAGCTGGCATCCAGCAGAGCATCGAAGGCCAGCTCCTCGGGTATGTGATGTCTGTCTACCATAACATAACCATGCGATCATGCATGAACACTCACCTCTTTCATTTACAAAACTTTCCCGATGGCTACAGTTTCCATAATTTCTAGCTTGAGTGTGCCAGTGGAAGAAAATTTTCATTGACGAGATGCTACATTGCTTGCTCGTGACATCTCAGGTTCTACGCATATGTAAGGAGATTAGGATCGTCCAGCTTCATAGTTCATATGATGCGAGATCACCTTCGCTTTCCTGACCTTCGTAGCTATTATTCTCGTAAGTTATCTTAAACTACACTGCTCGCTCAAGTGTTGCTGTTGGTCACGTAACAATCGGGCTCAGCAGGCATATAAGGCAGGCAGAATCGCACATCATCTCAGTTCTTCACCTGATACGACAGGTGACAGATCGACGTCACTCTCCTAACCTTCTTAGCGATCATTTTGAAACATTACGCCTTTTTCTTCCGACTAAGCTATCACAGTATGCATGTTATAATTCGTCGTGCTCGTAATTAAGTGTACATATTTTCGCACCGAAGTAATAATCAGCTTAATTTCACATACCTTCCCGAACCAGCAAACCATCACAGCATATATTCCGTGATATATGACATTGAGCATTCACAGCTTTAAATCAAACTAACTATAACATATATATTTTTTTTATATTTAGCACCATAAGCCATCCGTGAGTGAAGTTAACTTATCGCGTAGCTCCTTAAACATTTTTTAACATATTTATTTCGTATTTTTTATATTTTCCCCGTGGAGATCAAGATTTAACATACATTTAATAGTGTGCCTGCGACCGACGTCCCGACTTCGTCTTCGGCTGTACGATCGCTGGCTCCAGCTGGACTGCCTACATCGTCGGCGATGCCATTCGCTCCACCATCGACCTAATCTGCAAATGCGTTATATCGTCACCCAAGTCGCTTCTGCAATAAAACCTTCGTGTTCAACCACAATGCTCAAAGGCACGAGAATTATGGTTGCACGAAGAATTTAGGTCGAATGACATATAAGTGTGAATTGCGACATAACATTTGCTAGATGCGATAGTTTGCAGACACACATGAAAACTTGTAGGTCTATATGTCCTTCGCCTGCCAAAATGCGTGTGTATAGTCTCCATTGTCATTGGAACCAATAACTGGACATAATACTCTGTTATCATGTGAACGACAGTCACATCCAAGAATCATGACAGGTTCAGGGAAGGCAAATACTAATGGTTTCGTGGAGGGCGAAACCATTTTCTGGCGCAATATAAAGACATATGTCGCACAAAACAAGAGCAGTTCCTCAAAAGAAATTTGTACCTTTTTTGGCTCGCATGAAGAAAAATATCGTCAGACAACTCACCGATGAAGTACGTGAGCTGGGTCCATTTAAATTGAATGTGTGTCTTAAGTGTGATCATGCGAAAGCGAATACTTCAAACGACGGTACGGATAAAAGACCATTCCAGACTGCAAATGTAGCTGTGTACTAGATTGGGTAAATCAAAATGTTAGTAAATTCTTGCATAGGAAAAATATGCAAAGAGAAAGAAACATATAAAGATCTTTGGGGGGGGGAGAGGGTTGTCAAAAGGTAACCACCTACAGTTCCGAATCAACAAGATGAAACCTCTACGTGCCTCATCTTTCATCGAACTGCCAGAATCAGTCAAAGAGGAAAGAAACCATCATCTACCCGACAAATGCCAGCGACCACATGTGATTCAAGTGGAACCTGCTTGTTAAATAGGCTGAAATCGTACATCCCGAGCGAGTGGACCCCCGCTACGAAGCCCTGGAAAACCAATTTTACTTTAGTGGTTTGGAGTTCCCTACCTTTCTGCGGTAAATAGGCATGTTTGAGATGAATAATTCTGTTCTATCGGTAAATAAGTACTCGCTCGCCGACGAGGAGAATGTCGTGCATGTGCGAGTGGTGAAGGAGGAGAAATCTGAACAGTTTGACCTGCTACTGTTTACTGAGGGAAATGCTCACTATAACTACATCAAGAATTTTTCAAAACTGTTGAGATCACAATTGACAGCCTATGGCCACAAGATCCATANACTCACTATAACTACATCAAGAATTTTTCAAAACTGTTGAGATCACAATTGACAGCCTATGGCCACAAGATCCATATATGTAAGCGGAGCTTTACATTTTACCTTGATTTGCCTCGAAATTACGGGCTGTCAGGGCAGTACTGTTTAGAAGAACACATGAAATACTTCAAGGAAAATGCCGCATGCTGAAATGCAGCAGCCAGGGCAAAATGGATGGCTGCCAATGTTGAAATCTACCTTTACATGAATATATTGCCGATCGTAGTCTATGTAGACTTCGAAGCCTTGCTCAAACAAGTGCACACTTGTGAACACGAACCCACCCACACACGTGTGCACCTACCAGAAGCACGAGGCATACAGCTATTGCATGTATTTGCAAGTCGATAACACTGTAATGCCTGAATCGCTAACCTCGTTACTGCCTAAACAACCAGTACTATGCAGGTGTCTGGATGCAGAGAAGCATTTCATGGAAGCAATAGTGGATATTGCCAATGCAGTCAAAGTTATTTATGCCACTTCAAAGCAAATGCTGAAGCTCACGCCAACTGAAAATGCAAGCTTCTCTTGGGCGACGACTTTCACTGTAGAAAATTGTAAAGTGGGTGACAATGACCACTTCATAGGGCGGTACATCGAACCTGCAAACACTAGCTACAATCTGCTTTGCCAACGACCGAAGAAACTCGTCGCTTTTTTCCAAAACCTGAGTTACGACGAGGATTTAATCATCAGACAGCAGGGATACGATACGAAAAACATCTTTATTATTCCGCACACGAGTGAGAAAATGACCACGTTTTCGAAGCACCTAGGAGACAGATTTTCGGTGCAGTTTGTCGATAAATTCAAGTTCATGGCACACAGTCTAGCATCTCTGACCGAGCACCTACCACTTTCAAATTTTAACAACACGAAGAAGTTTTTTGGACCTAACAAACTGTCATTCGTCACACGCAAAGGCGTGTTTCCGTACGATTATGTCGACAGTTGGGAGAAGATGGAAGAGCCACAGCTGCCCTCAAAAGTAGCATTCCATAACCAACTGGCCAGCACCTACATCACTGCCGAAGATTACGCGCATGCCCACATGGTATGGGAAACATCCAACAGTGCGAACCTTGAAAGTATTCGGACTTGTACCTGACAACAGATATGCTCATCCTGGACGATGTCTTTGAAAATTTCAGGGATTTGTGTATTTCCACGTACAAGTTCAACCTTGCTCCCTGTGTCAGCGGCCCCCGGTTCGCATTTCATGCCATACTTAGAATAACAGGACTAAATCTTCTGTTACTCGCCGATTACGACATGCATATATTTACTGAAGAAGGGATCCATGGTGGTGTGGCACAGTACGCCAAACGACATGCGGTGGCATACAACATCTATGCTCTGGAAACATACTAACTTTGTACGTGATTTTCTGTCGGTTTACGTACTTATACGCACGTAACATATACATTTAATTTAGGCATGTCGTAGGGCCACTCAGTTCGAGACCCGAAAATATAAAACATAATAGTTCTANAACATATACATTTAATTTAGGCATGTCGTAGGGCCACTCAGTTCGAGACCCGAAAATATAAAACATAATAGTTCTAACGGACTTAGTAAAATTTGGTAATTTTGCCCCAGCGATTGGAGGTATATATATAGTGAAGGCAAAACGGAAGTTGTAGAAAAATAATCCTGGAGTCGGAATGCAATATTTTTAATAATGCGAGTTTCAGAAGCTTATTAGAGAAGTTCGTGCGCGAATTTCTGACTGATTACATACGCCCTATATATATATTTAAGCAATATCCACCAGTTGGGCATTGTGCAGGGACCTGTGTTCGAGACCTAACACAATTTAAAAAATATTTTTTCTTTCTGACTTAGAAAAAAATGCTAGTTGTATACAGTGATGGGAGCAATATATAATAAAGGTGAAATAAGAGGGTCAGAATATTAATTCAGGCATCTAAATAAAATATGTGTTTATATGCACCTAACATAAATATGTAAGCAATATCAATCCGTTAGCATCGTCGTTGCGCCCTTCGCTTGAAAATCGGGGTAGTCTATGTGTAAGTATGAGGCCTATTAGGGAGATGATGAGGGAGAATATAGAATTTTTCTGTCCTTGGGTATAGCAGGCAGCGTAAACTCGTAGACGACGATGCGAGATAGAGAATGGGAGGCTCTGTATGTGGATATCTGGCAGCGCATAAGTATAAAAAATATAAATTGTCATCAAAATAGTAAACACTGAGGCGACACAAGTCATGGNAAAAATATAAATTGTCATCAAAATAGTAAACACTGAGGCGACACAAGTCATGGGATACCTCCTAATATCGTGTCGGACCTCCTTTTTCCCGGCGAAGTGCAGCAACTCGACGTGGCATGGACTCAACAAGTCGTTGGAAGTCCCCGGCAGAAATATTGAGCCACGCTGCCTCTATAGACGTCCATAATTGCGAAAGTGTTGCCGATGCAGGAGTTTGTGCTCGAACTGACTTCTCGATTATGTCCTATACATGTTCGATGGGATTCATGTCGGGCGATCTTGGTGGCCAAATCATTCGCTGGAATTGTCTAGAATGTTCTTCAAACCAATCGCGAACAGTTGTGGCCCTTACAAACTTTGTTTCCTCAACAACCGTTTGCCTGAGAGAGTTAAACTAAGACAGCGTTATTTTGTACATTAGTGTACACATGATTATCACGCCAATAAAAGCGATAAACCACCTAGGGTTAAACACATTCGTTGGATAATAACATGGCACTCCCTATTTTCTCGATGAATGGGGTTGGGATGATATTACCCACCATAACAAAACAACAGTATTCTCGGAATTTTTCTTTCAAGTAGATTTTATTATTTTGGGTTATAACCATTTGCAGTATCTTTTTTCAAGGGCACCTACCTCCCTTACGAATTACTGTAGGACATAGGTGGAATAATGTTTTATAACTAATTTTGATAGGAAGTCACCTCACAGCGTTGGTACCTGTATATTTCAGGATCAACCTGTATAGTGTTGAAAGTCAACATTGTTTTTTATATATTTACATTCATCCCATTTGCTCCTTGTGCTTTGGTTTACGAAATCATTATCACTTTATGAAAAAATTAAATACTACGAGGTTTTTTACACGCTAGTTGTCTTCTACAATGAAAAAAAAATTGCGAGAGATGTCCTTATCATATTTTATTAAAATAAAGAATACGTAACAGTGAAGTTATTTTCTTTAAGACATTTTTTAATAATGGAGTAGTAAAATAAAAACATATACCTGTTCGCAGTGACGTAATTCACAAGTTCGAGAACTGTCTGAATCCCTGCCGCTTCCCTGTGCTGCGATAAAAGATTTAGACTTAAAATAAATTTAATTATTTGATTTCTGGGTTTGAAAATAAACGTCATACATTCTGATAGGCTTGTCAAACTTTTAATAAACGATGAGGGAGTATCTGACAAGCAATTAGCTGTCTGCATAGGAACCATGGGCAACCAGCGTTGAAGTAGCCTAAAGTTGTTTATCCCACTCTAAAAGGTAAACCGCGTCCCGCATGGGCTTGAAACCAATAACAAACGAAATGCATTATGAGTGTACATAGACGTCTACACTAAAATCATTTTGCGGAAAATCACTGGCTCTCATCATTATTCGAAGAAACAGTTCACGTGTACTTTTACATCGAACAGTTTATTTTTGGCTTTTTAATACGTTGCAATTTTTACTGATTTCTACTTACCTCATCACCCGAAATAGGTATATTCAAGGTCGTACACCGAAAAGGGGGGGGGGGAGTTCCGGGTCAACCCCATTCACTCAAAATATGAAGGACAGGTTGCAAAAAGAAAAAACATTGTTACATATTAGTAATGAGAAGTTAGGTAAATAATACTTTATAAATTGGATCGGAAAGGGCTTATTAACATCCCCGGTTTTATGCCTGAAGGCTTATAAGGGGACGGCTTACAAACTAACTTATGACCTAACTTAAACTAACACACATGCCTTACCTGGGATTCGAACCCAGAACCTGCCGCACCCCAGACCAACGGCGCACCAACCGACTGTGCTAAAAACGGCNTCTTACCTGGGATTCGAACCCAGAACCTGCCGCACCCCAGACCAACGGCGCACCAACCGACTGTGCTAAAAACGGCATAAAAACAGTAAAACCAGTAACATTAAAAAATACCGGTGTCTAAATCTAATGTTATTCTACAGCGCAAAAATTGTTATAGGCGCTGTTTTATCAATGAAGGGGCCCCCCCCCCCTTTTTCCCACCGCTTTATAACCACCCTCTCGAAGAAAAGTACATTTCTGCCTACGCCTCTGGGCCTATCTCTGTATGCGCTTTATGCAGAACAAGATATTCGTCGTCGATGGTTTGGCCAATGTAAGGGGTGGCGGAAACCTGAGCTAACTATTTTCCAAATGTTTGGCGAAGAGGCGAGAGTGCGAGTAAGATTCCTGGTGTTCATGAGTGTTTACTCAGTCAGAAAATCTGGTTCTAGCACCCAAGACTCACTAGGCGAGATGAGCCTGACTTCTGCAGTCTGAGGAAGAAGGTACAACACAACACCCAGTTCTGAACGTGGGAAGAAAGTTGACCATGCCTGAATAATGACCGGTCTGTCGCGAAAACAAATTAATTTTAGACCTTTTCTATCTACCAACCTGACGTTCTAGTAGACCGTTTGATAAGAGGGGGTTCTTATTCACTAAATATCACATCTTTGGTAAGTGTTCTGAAATTTTATGCATCAGGTAGGGCAATTTAAACACGGATTTTCCTGAAGTGCCAAACGCTTCTGGCATCCAGATAAAGCACTTCCTATCAAAGGTTAAATTGTACGTAAATAAAGTGNTCCTGAAGTGCCAAACGCTTCTGGCATCCAGATAAAGCACTTCCTATCAAAGGTTAAATTGTACGTAAATAAAGTGGTTTTTTAGGTGATTATAACAACGCTGGTAATGTTTCCATTGCTACCATGTTTAACAACAAACGTTTTCCTATTTTTTTGTCTCACTACGTAGACTTCCACCGCATGTTAGACTAATAGTAATTTACGTTANTCCTGAAGTGCCAAACGCTTCTGGCATCCAGATAAAGCACTTCCTATCAAAGGTTAAATTGTACGTAAATAAAGTGACTTTTTAGGTGATTCTAACAACGCTGGTAATGTTTCCATTGCTACCATGTTTAATAACAAACGTTTTCCTATTTTTTTGTCTCACTACGTAGACTTCCACCGCATGTTAGACTAATAGTAATTTACGTTANTAACAAACGTTTTCCTATTTTTTTGTCTCACTACGTAGACTTCCACCGCATGTTAGACTAATAGTAATTTACGTTATTAACTAACCTAATTATTAAAATCCACAATTTGAAAAATTTATAAATGTATCACTACTCGTTAGATGTTACTCTATATTGAATGCGAAACAATAAGTGGCCAACTTAAGTAGTTCCCCATTCAAGTACAACGATTTTAACAAAACGCTAAGATATACTACTTCTAATTTGTTACCAACATTATTATAAGCATTCCAGTCAGCATGCAGTTTCAGGCAGGCAACTTTTTTTTTTTTTTTTTTTTTTTTTTCAAAAGTTGATCTTGGCAACATTGTGTCTTGGACAGAAATCTGTCTATCATCAGAAGTTAAGGAAGGCAAGTTTGTTGTTAGTGGCAGTGTTATAAATCATAACGTGGTGGTGGCAACTGCTCGGCGGCCAGTTGTCTACATTTCGAGAACTTACGTAGGCAGACATTTGTGATATGGGTAATGTGGTAACGATTGCGTCATTTTGAAAAATACGTCAATATACAATGACGTTCAAGATTCTTTTTTTTTCCTTAGTTTCAATGTCAAAATGTTACCATCGCCAGTTACAATTTAATCGCATAGGCTATTGCTTAAAATAAATTGCAGTTAGGTCTTCCTTATCTCTACTTCAAGTTAACAGTATGAGCTTATCTCATTCGTTGATTAAAGAAAACTTCAGTGGAAATAGCGTTATTTTTTAGCGTATATTCGAAATGATGCAATTTTTTTATTTTGCATATCTTCTGGTGCGCCGACTGGACTACGATGGCAGAGAAAAAGGTAACTTAACAAAAAAGTATTTTAACTCAGTGGTTATGCGTAAGATGTTGGTTTGGTTCCCATTGAAGTTGGAATATTCAGTGCCTTCTCCAACATTCTTCAAGTTAAGCTTAAATCATTTATTACTTTATATTTTTTCGGGTAAGTAAGGCGGGGGCGTCAAAAACCTAAATTTTCAATATTTGTGACAAAAATTTAGTGTGTTTTTAAACCAATTTTGAAATATATCTCTAGTATGTTGTAAAACGTTAGGTCTGGCACGCAAATTGTGTCAATTCTATGATCAAATGCATGTTAGGATAATTTTCTTCATTGGAAAGTCAAAACTTATTCTTTGTTATTGAGATACGGAGACACTACTCTCATGACACCCTTTCTAACCTATTTCATCCTTCTAGTTGTGTCTAGCTCAGAATTCGTGGCATAAGAGTTGAACCGAGAGATTTGTGATGGGCTTAACAAATAGGCCGTTAGCACACAAAAAAAAAAGGGTTTGTGAAGTTGTACTGAGAGAGCGATGGTAAAGCGGACAGAATGCGATGGAAAGAGTAACGGGAGGGCCCCAGAAAAACCCACAGGCCATCGAAAACGTTTGCAAAGTTTTGCACAATGAAGAATTCTGGATTGACTTTTGCTGGGAATCAAACCCGTGTCACCGTGCTGGGAGGCCAGCGGTGGTGGCAAAATAAAATGGAGAAGGATTCCGTCTCTGTCTCTAAAATAAACTGTGCAGTCTCAACTAATTTGTAATTCGTGGTTTGATAATTAGAATCATTTTAAAATTGAAGTAAATCGAAGGTAAATATATTTTCAGGATTCGTTAGAAAACTTTATATATTATCTTTGACAAAAATTATAACTCCCACTTGACGAACATGGCACTTAACCACCAGCGGTATAAACTTAAATGGCTGGTAGTCGCCGCCACGCCTCTCGTCCGTTGTCTGGCTTTACTCTCCCGATGTGCTATTAGTTCCCGCATAANTAATTTGTAATTCGTGGTTTGATAATTAGAATCATTTTAAAATTGAAGTAAATCGAAGGTAAATATATTTTCAGGATACGTTAGAAAACTTTATATATTATCTTTGACAAAAATTATAACTCCCACTTGACGAACATGGCACTTAACCACCAGCGGTATAAACTTAAATGGCTGGTAGTCGCGGCCACGCCTCTCGTCCGTTGTCTGGCTTTACTCTCCCGATGTGCTATTAGTTCCCGCATAGTGCTGCGAGATGCGGTAAATAATTACTGGGCGCAGGTTATGAATTCTCTGGCACACTATACGCACGCAGGAGTCGTTTCCGATTTTACGACGCGACCCAGCCCAGCCGAGCGGGGAAATAACATTCGCCGAGGAGAGTTTATAGTCTCGACCACCAGAACGCACTGGTGTCGCGTTTCTTAAGCACTCCCCTCCCCCTTCCGACGATCACTTCGCGTGCGTCCTGCTTCCTTGTAGTCGCATGCATTCTAAAGAAGCTGGTTAAATTTTTTTTTTGTTCCCCCAAATTCACAACAACCACGCGAACTTTATGAGATTCTGTTCATTTATTTCCCTCTGGTATTGGGTGTGTGGGGAGCAGGAGCGTATTGTGGAGTTTTTACTTACGTTTTTTGGTGAACGACCATAATAAAAAATTCCCCGTGGAACTGCGAAAATTACTGGCGTAGTCCCAAACGCGTTGCTGTCCCGTTTGACAATGAAACCACTACTTGGCAGTAAATCACAAGCCTGCTATTACGATGCAAGATGGTCGCTGAATTCGTTCGCAGGCCCTGCTCGTAGCACACTCGTATATCTTGCATAGGAGCCCGTAAATCTGCTTTGCAGAAAACCGCACAAGAGACTTAGCCCAATTTATTTACACGGTTTTCTTCTTTTCCATTTAACATTCTATAAAAAATACGCTTTCAAATTATTTAGATATACATTATATTAACTATAAAACAACATACACGCCCACATTAACGGTTTGCGAAAAAAGCTAGACGCAAGACAATTTGCTGTGATTTCTCGAGTTGCAAGAAGCAATAAATTTATTTGTAGAAATATTCTAAGGCTGACAAATATCCCTTTGCAGTTTAGCCAATCTTGTAACCAACATCCACATTAGTTCCTCTGAACCAAATAACATGATTAAAGGTATTAATTTGTTATGTCAAACTCCTAATCAGTATCGTTGCCTTAAATATATTTCACAATGATTTAGTCAAATAACTAAATTTTTTGAATACCCAAAATTGTGGTGGCAACAAAATCCGCTGGATTCAGCAGCAGCATTCGTCATTATAAGTAGTTTCGTTGAGTACGCTGTAATCGGTCGTCTGAAGAGAAGGGCTACTGAGAGTAGGGTCGCCAACTGTTTTTCGGGGAAATATAGTATTTTTCAGACCAAGATATAAAAAAATATGGTACACTGAAAGAAAAGGTAGTATTTTTTAGGAAAAAGGTAAAAAAAAAGTGTAAGGTATGCTTATTAAAACCAAATTTATTACTTATTTACAAAAGCTATATTTTTTTGCGCTTTGTGCACTCTTTAATTATTTATTAATCATAATAAAAGTATAAAATTCTCTATTGTACTCAAACTGTAAATTAAAGTAAATGAGAAACTCATTTTTTACTAAGATGAGACTTGCTCTATTTCTTTTTTTGNGGTCGCCAACTGTTTTTCGGGGAAATATAGTATTTTTCAGACCAAGATATAAAAAAATATGGTACACTGAAAGAAAATGTAGTATTTTTAGGAAAAAGGTAAAAAAAAGTGTAAGGTATGCTTATTAAAACCTAATTTATTACTTATTTACAAAAGCTATATTTTTTTGCGCTTTGTGCACTCTTTAATTATTTATTAATCATAATAAAAGTATAAAATTCTCTATTGTACTCAAACTGTAAATTAAAGTAAATGAGAAACTCATTTTTTGCTAAGATGAGACTTGCTCTATTTCTTTTTTTGGGACTTTCTGCTTTTTAGTAGGGATTAATAACAGCCCACTTTCACTGTCACTTTCTCTTTCCATTGTCTACTTTACCAATTTATTATTATTTATTTTTTGTTAAGCAATTTTTGGTGACCAAAACAAAACCATACCACAGATGAGAAAACATGCGGTAAAAACAAACCTTTGACATTGACAGTGGCAGTTCTCACGTTCGTAAACACGCACAACGCGTCAGTTGAAGCAAAGTCGTAAGGTGTGTTCATAAAGTTTGCTGAGTGGTGTTGCTATTAATAAAAATTAAAACTAATACAGTATAACTGGCCAACCCGAAGCACATTGTAAGGTCCGACTGAAATATAGTATTTTTGCGTACTATATATTTCTTCAACAGTATATAGTACACCGGGCCAAAATATAGTACAATACTATATAATATAGTACGGTTGGCAACTCTAACTGAGAGGTTGGTATGGTCAACTAAAATATTAATAAATTGTTAAGAAATTACTGTTTTATAAAGTTTNATATATTTCTTCAACAGTATATAGTACACCGGGCCAAAATATAGTACAATACTATATATTATAGTACGGTTGGCAACTCTAACTGAGAGGTTGGTATGGTCAATTAAAATATTAATAAATTGTTAAGAAATTACTGTTTTATAAAGTTGTAGAAGTATTTAAAGGTAACTTAATCAGTTCATACTTTTTTTCATTTGTAATCTTTATGTTTATGTCCCTAGGCTAATAAGCACGGTGACGTTATTGATGTGGCTACTCGTGTTAGTAATTTTTAACATCTCGGCAATGATATAGAACATTTTTTGAAAATGATTGAAGTATAAAGTGCACAGTTAACGTAAGAAGGTAATTTAATATTGCTACAGTCGCAAACACTTTACTTTAAATCTTCTGAATCATATCGAACATTGATATCAACAGAAGTGATGGTCTGTTATGTACTGTTGGAATTTATAATTATTTGAAAAGTTTGCAAGTTCCCGTGCATTTCCTGTTTGTAAATATCATGAGTGTTATACCGGATTACTATTATCGTTATTTCATAAAAGTTATTAAGGTATATGACCACAAAAAGAAATTGCACTACTTTAACATTGAAGTTGTACGTAGCCTAATTCCGAAAGATTGTGTGTGAGTTTACAATCTATAGTTATAGACCTAAACTTTGAGAGTTGTTTAAGCTCTGTAGGCTTATAATGTATATATACCGAGCTGTGTGGGTCAACAGCTCCTAATCAAACACCAAAATAGAATAAAGTGCTACGACTGAGAAATACTAATTTTCCAGGTGTGCACGTGAACTTTATTGTGCACAAAAATTGCGACAAATACAAATATAAAGAAAATCCACGTGCTCTTAGGAGCCAACTGTAGAAAACTAAATTTATATAAAAAATAAAATTGTCCAACATTTCCTCCGTTAATGGCTAAAGCCATTCGCATTGCAATTCTCACCTTCAAACTATGCATGTAACATACTGATTGTATTTAAATATTAGGCTTACTTAAAAAATTATTGTCGAAAATATTTTATGTTGATTTTACTGTTTTTCCAACATAGTACGTAGGGCTATGGGTAGGCATAGCCAATTATCGGAATAACGCACGCTGACAAAGGAAGTGAAATATCGCCACGACAGTGGCACAGGTGCTCATTCCGGCAAGTCATACCAACATTTTGCTGGCGCGTGCAAAAACGCACGCGCCATACCTGGTGCCATCGCCTGACATACTTTCTGTTATTCATATATGTATGCAGTTTTAATAACTGCCATTTCTTGACATTTACTTATTCAAATAAACTTGTCGCAACAAGTTGGCTTGGCTGGCTTCCGTGTCACGTCTTACAACTGATAGCGTATAAACAGTTGTCCATCCGGTTTCACCAGCAGTACAGTACCTACACAGTTAAAAATGTTTCGTGCGTTTTGTAAACAGTTCCCCGGAAACGAGTTGCCAAAAATTTTCTTGTGACGCTACAAGTGAAATATTATATACTCTTACAACACAGTGTATGTACACTAAAGAGCCAAAAAAACTGGTATAGGCGTGCGTATGCAAATAACAGAGGTATGGAACCAATCAGAGTAACGCGATGCGGTAGGCAGCTAGATCGGTTACTGCTGCTACAATGGCAGGTTATCAATATTTAAGTGAGTTTGAACGTGGTGTTATAGTCGGCGCACGAGAGAGGGGACATAGCATCTCCGAGGTAGTGATAACATTTGGATGTTCGCGTGCGACCATTTCACAAGTGTACCGTGAATATCGGGAATCCTGTAAAAACATCACATCTTCGATATCGCTGCGGCCGGAAAAATATCATGAAAGAAAGGGACAAACGACGACTGACGAGAATCATTAAACGTGACAGACGTGCAACC